>PVJL010003580.1:0-154066 GCA_004026885.1 Lyroderma lyra | reverse complement strand
CCTCTGGGGCGGGGCCTGGGGCGGGCACTTCTCGCCCGCTGCGAGGCGAGGACCTCCGGGATTCCTAGAGAGGACTCGGAAGTGCTCTCAAGGGTGGGATTTATGGCTCAACCCGTTGGACTGGGAAAGCTTGGACTTGCTTACTTCCGGCGAGAAAGTGTTGGGAACTGTTGGCTTTGGTTTTCTCTCCGTATGAAAAGAGAAACCCGTCTTCCCAAGCTTGGTCTTCCAGGAGAGCTCCCTGGACCGGGGCCTTGAGGAAAGAGAATGGGCTTTGTGTCCAGGCAGTGGTCCTGCCCCTAACCTTGACCGGGCCGGCCTCCGTCTACGGGGTCAGAGTCGATTCCGAGAAGTCCAGGTCCAAATCTGTATTTATAACTCTGCTTCTTTTCGAGACCAATGAAGTCTCCCGTTAGTCTGTCAGGCTTTTGTGGCTTGAAGGACAGGACCAGTTTTGATCACTGTAATGTTTTTACCCCTGTTCTGACTTAAGTTTGGCTTATGGTAGAGAGAAGGAGCTACTGCGTCTGGACTAGTTAGTAAGTCTTGTATTAATTATATGAAATTTTTTTTTTTCTTTTTGCTTTTTGGTATGTGGATAGCTCCCTGGCTGGGAATCGAACCCAGGCCGCAGCGCTGACAGCGCCAGCGCCGAAGCCTTAGCCACTACACCACCAGGGAACTCCCCTAATTATATGAAATTTAATGTTCTTCATCACTAAAATGTGTTGGTTGAGCCTGATGTCAGATTTTTATGGTTCTCATTTACATTTTTTAAATGTTAGAAATATTCTGTTAGTTATTATGGGTGCAGTGACGGCTGCCTTGTAATCCATATTTTTAAATAAATTACTCGGTTGAATGGTCATCTTTAGATGACCTGTTTGTCATCTCTTTGCTAATAATGATTTCCAATATACCAGTAGGTTGCACACTAATGAAAACGTCCTTCAGAACATCTTAAAGAGCAGAAAACAAATTTGATCAGTGTAACACAGCTAACCTGGAGAGACATCCGCCTGGAGTTGGAATGATAATGACAGAATCTGGGGAGGTTACAGACTTGGACCCTCCAGCTGAGACTTCACAAGAGCAAGAAGACCTTCTAATAGTGAAGGTGGAAGAAGAAGACTGCACCTGGATGCAGGAGTACAATCCGCCAGTATTTGAGACTTTTTACCAACGCTTCAAGCATTTCCAGTACCATGAGGCATCAGGCCCCCGGGAGGCACTCAGCCAGCTCCGGGTGCTCTGCTGTGAATGGCTGAGGCCCGAGCTGCACACCAAGGAGCAGATCCTGGAGCTTCTGGTGCTGGAGCAATTCTTGACTATCCTGCCTGAAGAGTTTCAGACTTGGGTGAGAGAACATCACCCGGAAAACGGAGAAGAGGCTGTGGCTGTGGTAGAAAATATACAGAGGGAACTGGAGGAACGCAGACAACAGGTGAGTGGAGACAAAGCAATGAGGAAGGAGAGGAAGAAGTTAAGAAGCTGCTGAGCAGGGGTGAGATCTTTAGCACTCTGGTGCTTCATTTTATTCTTTTGTTCTCCTGGGATTAGGTACACTGTGGAGGTTTCCTGCCACTCCAGCAAAGAGAAGCAGTATCCAGTGTGTTAACCTGCAGAAGACAATCTGCGATTTTATTTATTTTTAAAATTACTGTGTTTATATTTTGAATGACATGATACAAAATTCAAAAGGTACATAAGGTTGTAATGCAAAGTAAGTTTCCCTTCTACCCCTAATTCCCCAGCTGCCTAGTTTTCCTCACCAGAGACCACCATTGTTATATATGATGCATGTATATCCTTACAGAGATATACTGTAATCTGTGTGTATATATAAGTATATATGTATATGACATGCTTAGGGAAACACAAATGTTTTAAAATCACTGCATATTTCTGCCTCTTGCCTTTTTCATATATTTTGGTTTGTTCCTTGTCAATGTAGAGCAGTCTCACTCTGAAACTGCATTACATTCCATTGTGTGGATGTACCATAGTTTGACTCCTGTTAAGGGCTGTTTAGGTTGTTCCTTTAGATTGTTCTGAATTTTTTATTATAACCAACTTTGCTGCAATGTATATCCTTTACATAAGTCATTAATTGTAGAATGAATGCTAAGAAGTTCAGTTGTTGGCTCGAAGGCCATATGCATTTGTAATTTTGATGAGTGTTAACCGATTGTCCTCTGTCGTTCTACCGATTTACATCCCAACAGCAATGTATAAGATAAATTCTTTGTCCACAGCCTGATGACACAGTGCTATCCAACTTTTTGATTAGTGCCAGTCGGAAAGATGCAATTTTAATACGCATTTCACTTATATGAGAGAGTTTGACCACAGTACATATTTTAAAGAGCTATGTCTATGCCTTTTTTGTGAATAAATTTGTGTATATTATTTACCTATTAGAAGAAGTAAGCCCTGTGTCTGTCATCTATGTTGCAAGTGTTATTTTTCCATGTTATTTGTCTTTCCTTGTGGAGATTTTTGCTTTTCAGGGTTTTATGCAGTCAGTCTAAATTTTTTAATTTGTGATTTTTGGGGTTTTGTGACATACTTCTCCACTGTAATGTTATCAGAGACTCTTTTCATAGTTTCTTCTCCATTTTTCTATTCATAAATGCTTTTAAATGATTGATTCATCTGGAATTCATTTTGGTGTAGCGTGTTTGATATGGTTACAGCTTTTTTTTTTTTCCCCAGCTATCTACTCAGTTGCCCTAGCAACTTGTATAGGAATCCACTATTTTCTTCTATGCCATTTTTATTACATACCAAATTTCTATGTGTATTTGGGTCCATTTCTGATCCTTTTATCCTGTTTTATTGATTTTACTGTGTTCATGTGTCAGTATTTTCATTATTTGAGTTCTGTAAAGTACTTTGGTATTTGTTAGGGCAACCCTTTCTTCTTCCAAATTATTTCCATATCATTTTTTGTCCTTATGAACTTTAGAATTACTTACTTAGTTTTCACTACTCCCAAAGTCCTGTTGGTATTTTTGTTGGGATTGCACTAGATCATATATTAATCTAGGTAGGATCGATATCTTTATATTGTTCTTTTTGTGCTTTCTTACTCATTTTTAACCTGATCCTCTACCTTCCTCTTGTTGCTGGCTCACAGTCGCTTAAAGTTTAATTTTCTTTTTATAGCAAAGAAATAAAACTCATGGGATCATAGGTCTACAAGAGTTTGAAGCTAGTTAGAGAATTTCCCTCACTCTCCAGAGCTATTGCATTGCAGTGTTAGGTACCAGTCTCATTATTCTTCACCTCTGAGTAAGGGGTACTTCAGCATTCCAGAATATTCTCAAGCTTTTCAGCTGGTTTAGCTCACTGCATAAGGCAAGTGGGCAGCAGAGAGAGTTGCTGCTGATCCACGGCCAGACCCTGCAGCTCTACTGAATGATTGTCCTGCAGACAGGAATGTTCAAACTTTTCTGTTGGTTCCATCAGGACAGGAAGTAAAGGTTCATGGTGAATTGTAGTTATTCTTTTTTTTTTTTTTAATTTTTTTTGAGACTTTTTTTTTCCAATTACATTTGACATACATTATTATATTGGTTTCAGGTGTATAGCACAGTGATGAGTCTTTTATAACATGTAGTTATTCTTTAAACCTAATTTGGGACATTAATCAACTTTTTTCTATTTTTTATAGTAAATATTCAAAGGCATAATTTAAAACAAAAATCAAATGTTAAATAGAGGATTTATAGCAGATATTACACATTTACCTCTCAGTGTGATTTGGAAGGGACACAGAAAAATTATTTCTTAGTGATAGTCAGGATTTGAGGTCCAGAGAGAGAATTTCCCGTGGGCCTCCACAGCACACTTGGCCTTTCTTTCTGCCTACCTTCTGTATCCCGAACATTGTTCCTCAACTTCGTCTCCAGGCAGTTGTTGTCTCTGGTAAGCCTCTTCCCAGGCTTTATCCTTACCCCGTTTCCTTGGTTTCTCTCTCCTACTCTCAGGAGACATCAAAGGCTACTTTGCTTCTTTGGTGCCTAGGTGGTTTTTTACATGCTTGGCATCATCTTAACTCTTGTTCTGAGCAGGTCCACAGGGTACAGATTTCCATGCAAAGTGATATTTGCCACAGCTGTTTTTCAGCTGCCCTCTTAATGTAACTCCTATACCAGATTTTGCCGGTACTAGAAGGGTTAAAATCTAAAGTGCTTTGAAACATAAAGGAGAAGGACAGGAGATGGTGATTCTATCTCAATGCAAGATCTTATTACCAAGTAGGATGCCACTGTGCTAGTACATTCCAGAATAGGCAATTTCTAGAGACTGGCTGTGGCAGGGTAAGTGTATGTACCCTAGGGTTGGGCATGAGCCGAGAACAAAAAGATGGAAAACTGTAGCGTGTTGGACATGAACTAGCTCCAGTCTTGGTGTTGATCTGATAGGTAACCAGGTGTGACTTCCTGAGCCTTGCCATTGACCTTTCTTACTTCTCTCCCTACTTCACTAAACTTGGCTCATACTGGCCTTCTTACTGTTCCTTGACTGTACTAAACACCTGCTTTCTTCCTGAAATCTTTGCTTATGTTCTCTCTGCCTGCAACACATCTTACTTCTGTCCTGGCTGGTTTCTTTCATCCTTTAGGTGTTTACTTAAGTGAAAGTTCCTCAGAAAAGTCTTTGTTGGCCACATAATCCAAAGTAGGTCTCATCTGTTCTGTTTCATGGCACTACTTTTTAACATATAACACAGTTTGTAATTATGTATTTATTTTTGCATTGATATGTTTAATGGAAGTCTTCAACTAGACATAAACCATATTTATTAAGCTACTGTATAATCAATGCTGGCTCATTATAGACTCACATTAAATATTTGGTGAAGGAAAGAAAGAATAATGTGAATTTATTGGATTTTTCAGTGACCTTCTTGGTAATGTACTGATTGGTGTGGTTGTGGTTATTAGATCGTGGTGTGTCCTGAAGTGCTTTCTCAGAAGATGGTGCCACCAGGAGCTGTGCAGGAGTCCTTCAGTCACCAACTCCTATCTCTGGACCCTCAGCCTGAACAAGAGCCACAGAAGCCTCATCTTCTGGAGGAAAATGGTGAGGATCTATAATTCAGGGGAGTAGGTGTGGCTGGAGAGTAAGTGCCCCGGCCACATGGGTAAGCAGTGTCTGTAACAGAGAGACTTTGGGCTGGGCAGCCTCTCTGCAGTCAGCAGGATCTGGAGGTTGGGAAAAACTAGAGACCTGGAATTGAGTCCCTTGGTTTTCGGTTTTATAGGATGTCCAGGAACTATACCATAGTTCTGTTCAAAAACTTTAATGCAGATGATGACAACTACACAGGTACTGTTAAAAGCTCTACAAAAGTATTTTAGAAAAGTATCATAATTGATTTGCAATGATTTTCCAGCTCTACCTCATGGATTTTGTTGTCTTAATGCTTATGTAAAGAAAGCTTTTCAGTTCCTGATTGCATTCATCTCTGACTGCTCATTCACCTTGAAGTCATATTTCAAGCAGTGCTTCACGAGGACCTTAGAGCATTTGTTGTCTCTCTTTTTCACCTTCCTTCCCTTTATCTATTCTATTAACCTGTATTAGATATATCGGGGAAGAAATGTGAACAGCTAAGTGTCTTATTTATGATGGTATATGTCCACAACTCTGTAATCCTTAATCAGAAACTCTTATTATCAGATATATTTAAGAATTCAGAATTTTTCAGGTTTAGTAAGGAAATACAATTTATGTACCATATATTACACTACCAACAGGATTTCAGGTGGTTCCCCGTAATCACATACATCAGTATTTCAGCAGTGAAATGTATGCATATTTATAGTAAGTGGATTAAATAAAAACTTTGAATAGCTTCGTATACATTCTGGTCAGGTTTTGTTGTCAAATTAGTTCAGTGCCTAGCTTAATGAAAGAAAAGAAGACTTTGGTATTTAAAGCTTTGGGATTTCAGAATAGTGGATTAGGAATCGTGAACCTGTATTTTCTGTTTGGCCCCAAGCTTTCTTCTAGGTTACCTTAGTGGTCAGGTCTTTCACTTGATACATCTCATGGATCTAATCTTTTCCAGCTTTTCTTTCACTGTGGTAATAATAACAAAAGCAGCAGTAGCAACTGCAACTATTACTTCTGTGTGTCAGGAATTGTTCTTAGCTTTACTTACAGAGTAACCTTCAGTGTATCAGGAAAAATAGTCTTCACTGTTACCATCTGGGGCCAATGGACCTTCTTACTTATTTTTTTTAATATTTAAGTCATTTTATGCATAATTTACAGAAGAATCAAAAGGTAATGAAAACAGTTTTTAAAGAAATTTAAATAAGAATTAAACCTCTTTGTCTCAAATACATTTTGATAATAAAAACATCATAGAAAATGAAAGAATACTGTCACACAATACTGCCCCTGTGGCAAAATGAATACTGTCCTTTTAGCAAACTGGGATTGTCCAGAATCTTACTGCAAAATATTGCGTGATGAAGTCCTTCCTATTGAGTGATTCACTGGATGATATGGTCATATTCTTTTTATGAAATTATAGTGTTTATTATTGATTCTTGAGTTTGAGAAAATTCATCTATGATATTATTTGTAGATTTATTCTAAGATTTCCTAATACTTTCAGTTTTGTCATTATCATTAGAGAGCACACTGATCTCTTGTCACTCTCCATCCTCTTCTCACTCCTCTAATAATGGTGAAACATTTTTTGTTGTATATTTTTTTCTCTTTGCCAACATGGATGGAAAATGAAAAAAATTCTGAATTCCTAGCTATGTTCAATGAAAGGTAAAAGCAGATGTGAACAGTCTTACACATTCTTGAAGATGATGCAAAACTCTGGGTAGTGCACTTAATACTTTGGGAATAGTGAAGAATGGTGATGTATTTCAGTATTGTGTGATCCTAAATATTTCCTTAATTCTCTCATTTTCTTACTATTTTAGTCTCTTATGCTCTCATTGGGAATAACTAATGAATAATGATAGTACAAATGAAATAATTTCTAGATGATGAAATAGAAAAATGTTTCATGATACAGGAAAAATAAAATTGCTCAGATCCTAATATGTATCCTAGATTTGTAAAAGGGTCCAGTGGATCCATATAGACATTACAAGATAGAATGAGTTTTATTCTATTTTTTAAAAAATACTAAAATGAAATTTCTTTTTGTTCTTCAGAAAACCTCTAAAGGAATATGTCATGTAATTCCAGTCTTTAAAAATAATTAAACTTGTTCAAAACAGCAACCCAAAAACCCCAAATTGTGTTTAACAGGACTAGTTGGCATATGAAGAGTTAATGATCACACTAACCCAGTGGAATGACTAGATATTGCTGTTATCTTTATGTTAGAAATTAGAAGCTAAGGCCTAGAAAGGTTAAATAATTTGTTCAAGGTCCCAAAGTTAGTAAGTGGCCGAGCTGGTATTTTAACCCATGCAATTAGCTCTAAATCTACACTTTTACCCCCATCTGAACTATCCTGCCTTTGCTTTACCACAGATCCCTCCCAAGTTCAGAATCCTATTCTCCTTAAATCATGTCATCCGTCCTCTGCCTGCAGAGTCTCATCAGATCAAGCTACTCTTTCCTTCTGTTTCTATATGCTGCTTCTCTTCTCTGCCTTATTAGCCAGATCATAGCCAGTTTCTTTATTCCAACACAATTACTATGGTTTTTTTGTTTGTTTGTTTTTATACTTTGGGAGAGGCTGCATTCCCATGCTTTTGCTAGCATTAAGGGCTGCTTTTCTGCCCGTGGGACCAATCTGAGCTTGAGAGAGGCAAAGTCATTTACTTAAAAGCTAAGGAAACAGTGGGTTTCATGGCTTCAAAAATAAGTGGAATTATTATGATAATTCCAATTATAATTGGACTGTAGTCGATAATCAAAATTACTGTTTGAGCATATGCTGTATTCATCTCTTTCTTCAAGTTGTCTTTTCACTCCTTTAGCCACACTCCTGGTTTCAGACTTTGCCCCTGTTGTTGGTTTTTATCCATAACCATTATCTCCTCCTTTTTGTATCATTGTTTATTACTTCATGTCCTTGGACACAAGCAGGTTACATAAGCACATACATCTCCAGAACTGAGGAAACCATAGCAAGGTGTAAGCCACCAGGTAAATTTATCCAAGTTGGGGCACACATAGACAGTGAGATCTGGATGTACCATGAATCTTAGACAAAGAGCAAGCAGAGGTGACAGCTGAGAGTCAGATGATCACCAGCATCTAGAGATTAGACATTGCACATGTCATTTACTCTACCTGCAAAGCACCCTTATTCCTACCCCACCCCACCCCACCCATGCTTCCTGTAGAAAGGCTTTCCTGGTGCTCCCACCTCCTGCTCTCCACTCTGTAGGTGCCCCTGCCTCCGTGTTCCTGTGGGAACTAGGATAACTTCAAGTATAGTACTCTTTACCCTATTCTGGAAGTAAGTAAGGCTTACATGTCTGTCCTCCCCATTAGACAGTAAAGTTTTGGAAGGCAAGAACTGTTTTATCTGCCTATTACTGTAACACACAGAGTAGTCTTAATAATACGTATTAATTGGCTGACTGTAAACCAACCCCAGAAGTTCCTTGAAGTGAGAGAATGTGGACTCAGGCCTTGCTAAATCGAAGTGTGATTCAAGGAACAGTAGCACCAGCATCACCTGGGCGCTTGTTGGAAGTGCAAAATATGGGGGCCGCCCCAGACCTGTGGGGCCAGAATCTTCCCTGTACCAAAACCCCCAGGTGATTTGTTTACACATTAAAGCTTGAGAAGCCCTAGGCTCTCGGCAGTGCTTCAGCTCCATGGAAGTTGTGAGACTTTGGTTATTCTTTGAGATAACTAGGTTCAGTCTTGGTAGAGCAGATTGTATCTTTATAGGGGAATCGCATAATCTGAAGTCAGTAGCAGGGATTTGCCTGACCAAAGCAGGGAGTCTATAGTTTTTTTGGGAGAAGGATGACTATAGAGTAGGGGTGGGAGGGGCTGGAATGTCATGGGTCTTGAGAGCCAAGCAGAAGAAGTTGGCCTTGATGTATCAGGGCACTATTGTGGATTCTTGAGCAAAAGCGGAATGTGATGGCAATTGGAACTGGGCAAAGATATTCTCACTGACACCTCTTTTTCTCCCCCCACCTCAGCCCTTCCTGTTCTCCAAGTTTCTCCCATGCCCCTGAAGGACAGCCAGGAGCTGACAGCCTCACTTCTCTCAGCTGGGTCCCAGGTGAGCTGGCGTCCCTGTGCCTGCTATGAGGACCCATGTCTGTTCTTGGACAAGTGGCTGCCTTAATCCTGAATCTTTATCAGGAGTTCCATCCCTTTTATAGACTGAGCCCATCCTGGGATCATACTTTAATGCCTTTTTCTGTTCTACCCAGTCTTCCCTATCCTCCGTGAAGCATAGTCCCCACCCCAGCCCCCAGTTCTTTCCTTAATGCTCGCAGTTCTTCCCCTCACTCCAAATTTGAACATAGGGAATGGGAATTTAGTGGAGATCTCATGTTTCAGAAGTTGGTGAAAATTGAAGATGTGGCTGATGTGGCTGTTTCCTTCATCCTGGAGGAATGGGGACATTTGGACCAGTCCCAGAAGTCCCTCTATAGGGATGACAGGAAGGAGAATTATGAGAATATTACTTCCATGGGTAAGACTTATTTCATCTGCATGGATTAAGACATCTTAATTTTGTTATAAAGAATATTTTTAGTGCATCTTACAAAAGCATGTGTGTTTTAATTGCTGTGACTTTGTTTATTTTTTTTCGTGAATGAGTAAATCAACCTTTTTATTTCTTATTCAGCATATTCTGATTATTTCCATCATAATAAGGGTATGACTGAAAACTGATAATTCTTGGGGGTAGTATTTGCAATCCAGCAAGTATTATCTTATTACCATTTTAAAATAAAAGAGCTTAGAACTAACAGGTTTGGATTTTAACAGAGTTGTAGTACTTATTCTTTTCCTTAACAAGTTGAATAGTTCTTAACTGAATAATTCTCATTTGTGAAAGCATCTCAGACTTTGCTGAATAACTATTCTAGTGGTTGTTATAGTATCTCAGTGGCATTCCTTCTTTTCCTTCTGATGCGTGCATGGCTAGTTGTTCACTCTGTTACTGTTCTCAGATCACTGGTACCTTGTTCTACAATGTTTGCTCTGTTGGCATTGTCATTTCCCTTCTTGAATTTTGCCCCCTCAAACGAGATTTTGCACCTATTTCTAACAAAGTTATGATCCTGGAAACTAATACTTGATTTTGCTGCCTCAAGCAATTACAAATATTTCACCACTATGACAAACATTTTGGAGCTTATAGTTTTTAGCTTATTTTGAACAAATTGTTATAGGAGAACCACTATATATCAGGCACATTGATAGATTTTTTATGAAATACATAAATAATGCCAGATTTCTTTTGGTAAGCATTATACCAGTTTATGTTGTCTAAGGGATTTTTTTTTCATTTGCAGGCTTTTATTATAAGTGTAAAACTGACTGTTTCCATTTTTATTACTGTCGCTACATGAGGGCTGTCCAGAAAAAAATCCAGCCATTGTCAGTATAATGAGAATAGTTACATGGCTGGATATTTTCCTGGCCAGCCCTTGTGTGTGTGCACACGCAGACACTCACATTTGTATTTCCTTTTCATTGATTAATTTGTACATGCCTCCTGCTTGCCTGTCTATTGAGATCTAGTAGTCTTTCCTCTCAAGGAATTATTTAGGTAGTGTGTTATATTTAATGCAAAATTTGGGGGGCGCTCCCTGGTGGTGTAGTGGCTAGGCTTCGGCGCTCTAAACGCTGCGGCCTGGGTTCGGCGCTCTAAACGCTGCGTCCTAGGTTCGATTCCCAGCCAGCGAACTACGCCCCACCCCCCAAATTTTTTATTTCATTCTCTTTTTAAATTAAATTCATCTATCTCACTTGTCTAATTTGAGTCTATTGTGCTTTCTTTTTCAATTACTTTACAGGTATTTGATGGGTTTCAGAGTTGGAGGTTGTTGGCACAGGTCTTTTTTATACCATTCACCAAGCAGTTTTAAATTCTTTCTGATATTTTTCTTCTCATTATCCATCTCTTTATTACTCTTATGCTTAGTATACTCTTCTACATTAAGAATATGTTCAGTGGTTTCTGCCTTCTTAATTTCTGTGAGAATAAACTAAATACAGTAGACTCTCTGTTAATTGGAACTCTCGTAACTGGCAGAATTTTTTGCCATTGCTTTAGATTTTGCCAGCTGCTTGAGAGTGCCGGTTAACAGAGAGTCTGCTTACATATATCTGGCATCTACTAACCCCAGTGGGTCCCAGTGACTGAGAGTCTACTGTAAATGAATCTTGGAAACAGCTGTTTCTGTGTAGTGGCTTGGGATGTTTGGGAATAAGACAGTTCTTTGAAGATTGCAAAGGAGAGAAAATTTGAAAAAGTTCTTATAGATAAACTTTCAAGAACTTTACCTGTGAAGGGGAACAGAGAAAAGGCTGGTCACTGAAAGAATTCATGGGTTAGATGGATTATTTTGTGTGTGTGTGTTTTTTTTTTAATAGGAGAAATTTTAATCATAGTTACATGCTACTGGAAAAGAACTAGTAGAGAGTGAGTTTGAAATGTCTGGGCAAGGAGGAGTGTATAAATGATGTAGGGAGGTCCCTAGAAAGTAGGATGACATGGTGAAATCCAGGATATAGGAGGAAGAATTGACCTTGGCTAAGTAGAGAGACAGCTCTTCCATTGTGAAGCGAAGGGAGGATGAAAGACTAAGGCTGCCAGCAAGTTTCCAGTTGTGATGTAGGATGTTGAGCAAGTTCTTGACTGGATAACTTTGACTTTCCTGAAATAGGAGGCAAAGTCAGCTGTTGAGAGTGAGCAGGTGATCTCGTAGGTGGTGGAGTAGAGGTGGGTACAGTGGGAACTTTGGTTTTAAAAAGGTCATGTGTGCACCTAGTAAAAAAATATTTAAATAGTACAAATGGTTATACAATGAAAAGTGAATCACCTACCCCTAATCCTCAGGCCCCTAGGCCCTTATAGAGGCAGTGATTATTACTAGTTTCTTGATTGTATCTCTAGACATATTCTATATATATATATACACAAGTTTATGCAAAAGGGTAGCATACCACATGCACTATTCTGTTTTTAAATACAGCGATGTATCTTGGAGATCATGATGGAAACATTTTGATGTAGCTGCTGAGGAACATAGAATGCCAGACAGGGCACCAATGAGTTTAAAGAACATGAGTTTATTAAGCACCAAATCTGCCTGATTGGGTGTTTTTGTAAACCATCCTCCCCCTTGCCCCATCACATGTATACATTGCATTACTCAGCAGGCAGACATAGATTGAGTTATGAGTTCAATAGAGCTATTTAGTTCTTTGTCAAATATATAAATAAACCAAGAGAATCAACAGAAAGCTTGTCATATATGTAGAGAAGAGGTGGCAAAACAGGAAAAAAGCAAATCTGTAAACCAGCTGGCATAATAGCCTATATAATCGCCTTCTCTGGAAAAGGGCAACTGTTAATAACCTCAAAAGGGTACATTGGGGGGAGTTCCCTGGTGGTGTATTGGATAGGCTTCGGTGCTGTCAACGCTGCGGCCTGGGTTCGATTCCCAGCCAGGGAACTACCCACATAAAAAAGAAAAAAAAGGTACATTGGGCTACTGAGATTTCTTTTGAATTCACCCCCAGAATAAGAAAGCCATGAACTTGTTTGACTTCTTGAATGGGAGAGAATTCTAAAAAGAATAAAATGTATGAGCGTAATATGTGAATAAAAGAGAAAAAAGTATTGTGATAGCCAAGATTACCTGCCTAGTGGAATGGGGGAGGAAAAAACATGTAAAAAGTCAGTTTTGTGATAAGAGTTTGCTTATATGTTTGTTTTTACAAAATGTCTTTTTAGGAAGAGAATAAAAATAGTTAAAAGATAAATTAAAATTAAACTTGTCTTCATGGTACAAGAAATATAATTTCTTACTCTGTCAAAAAAGGATGGTAATAGTATCTACCTGAAAAAGGCATTGTAAGGATTAAATGCCATAAAATTGTAAAGCATTTAAAGGCATAACGCCTGGTTCATAGTGTGCACTCAACCAATGTTAGCTTTTATTACCAGTATCATGTAACATTTGAAAACAACTTTTATTTTTACAAAAAAATTTATGAGAAAGTTCCCAATAGGCCATGATCTGTATCTCTAACATTTAAAAAAATAATATTCCTTATTTTTTATCTTTGCAAACCATTTACAATGTTAGTGTTTTGAATCAAATATATGCTGCTCATCTAGTTACATGGGGAACTGATTATAGTTCCTTAAATATCTATTTTCATCAATGACTGTTGAGTGTTAAGCGAGCTCTTGACAGTAGTAGGTATTCTCTGAGTATAGAAAGAATGCCTTTTCCTCTTTAAACTAATTCATACCAAACAGATTCTTTGGGATTTTAAAAAGCTTGAAAGATCCTCTTTCTTCTCCAGATTATGACTAAACAAGAAGAGGAAGGTGAAGACTGGGTTAGCTGTATAACCTGATATCAGATTTGATTAAGAATAGTTAATATTGCTCAGGTATTCACAAACATGTACTGTATGTAAGTAGCATACCAAGAGAATGTCATCTTCATTGATTAGAATTACTCTCATCCTTTTGAACCATTCTTGCTAGTTCTTTCTCCCTTAACCTGTCCCATTTTGCTGCTAAAATATTCTTTATCCCATCCCTATATTGTAAAGCCATTTTGTAAAGTCAGGTGCTCATTTTGGTTTCATATAGTTATTCTATATCCCTTAGGCATTTCCTTTCTTCTAATGTAGGAAATAGCTAAATTTTCCATTTTCTTTCTATTATTTCAGATTATGAGTCCAAGAATGACAGTATGGAACTGATAGTAAAGCAGATTTCTGATGAAGCTGAATCGCACTGGGTGACATCAGGAAGCACTGAAAGAAATGTTCCCCAGAGTCAAGAGTTTGGAGAAGTTAGTGACCTTCACAACATGGTAGAAAGGTGGCAGGTAAACCCCACTGTGGGGAAGTCAAGGCAGAACCCTTCCCAGAAAAGAGATCTTGGTGCCATCACAGACATTAACCGTAAGCAAAACACAAATGCCGAGAGAGGTCACAAATGTAATGATTGTGGTAAATTTTTCCTTCAAGCCTCAAACTTCATTCAACATCGGCGAATTCACACTGGAGAAAAACCATTTAAGTGTGGTGAATGTGGGAAAAGCTATAATCAGCGTGTGCACCTCACTCAGCATCAGCGGGTCCACACTGGTGAGAAACCCTATAAATGTCAGGTGTGTGGAAAAGCCTTCCGTGTGAGCTCCCACCTTGTCCAGCATCACAGTGTGCACAGCGGAGAGAGACCTTACGGATGTACCGAGTGCGGGAAAAGCTTCGGTCGGCACTCCCACCTGATTGAGCACCTGAAGCGCCACTTCAGGGAGAAATCCCAAAGATGTATGTGCGAGGAGTTTGTATCGGAGAATAAATGGAGGCAAATATTATTTTATTAGCTTAGAGTGATAGCACAGATGAGTTGTGATATTATCTCCTCAGCCAGTTGTACCCCATTCTTCTTGGTGACCATCTCATTGGGGAAATCTGTCTAGCAGGACACTAGGCTTGGAAAGCAGTTGCTTTATTTTTTTTTTATTTTTTTTTTTTTAATTCATTTTTATTGTTAGACTTATTGGGGTGACATCTGTTGGCAAGGATTACATAGGTTCCAGGTGTACAATTCTACAGTGCATTGTCAGCTTGTTGTATAATAAGTTCACCACCCAGTGTGACTTCTCTTTCCATCACCTTATATTTAGCTTCCCCCCTAGCAGTTGCTTTAAAATAATGCCTATTACATCTTCCCCTCAGTGTTCTTATGACTGGTTTCCTAGTTAATACCTACCTCCGCCAGTTTCTTTGATCAAAGGAGGACTTCGTATGCTTATCCAGCCATATTTATTGAGCCCCTCTAGTGCTAGGTGTTTGGGTTACAGCAGTAAACAGAACAGATGCAGGTTATGCCCTCTTGGAGCTGATGGTCTGGTAGGAGTAGTAGATACTAAAAGCGATGAGTATTTCCAAGGAGAAGTATAAGATGCTGTGAGAGGGAAACATGCTGGAGTGTTGGCTAAGATTGAAGAGAACAGAGACTGACATACCATCTGCCCTCCACTGGCTCATTTTCCTGTTTTTCTCACTTCTAATCAGACATTCTTCCAATTCCATTTACCCTTCATTATCCTTTGCTTCCCATTCTTCCAGTTTTTGTCAGTTCTCACCATCCAATTATGTATTTTTGTTCTAGCTTATTTTGCCTACCTAACTCATGTGGTAATGACCCCTTCCACATTTTCTGCCTCCTCTTGCATTTCAGAATGCCCACCTTCTTTCCCATATAATAAAATGTTTTGCTGATTCCTATGATTGCCTAACCTCAATCATTGTTACCACCCTTTTAAGTAAGCCTCTCTGTCTAGTTCTTTTCACTGGACAAATATCAAACAGTTCTTTTCATTCCTCTTGGCTTCAAGTACACACATGCATCCCCCTTAGTTACTCCTATTACATCATAGTTTCATTTGAATATGCTCTTTTTCCTGATAGTTCAGTTTTCTTCTGTAAAAGAACTGATGTTATTTGTATTTCCTCTTTATTTTTTCAGGCAGTGACAAAAGAAGTAAGAATGCAAAATTGAATGTTAAGAAGAAAATTTCAGAATTTGCAGAAGCAGACATGAAACTATCTGAAAGAATCCAAAGAAATATTTCTCAAGTTCAAGATTTTGGAGAAGGCAATTTAGAAAGAAAGCAGGGAATTCCAATGAAAGAGATACTAGGACAACCCTCTTCAAAGAGGATAAATTTCAATGAAGTCACCTATGTCCATAAAAAATCCTCCACGGGAGAGAGACCACATAAATGTAATGAATGTGGAAAAAGCTTTATTCAGAGTGCCCATCTTATTCAACATCAGCGTATACACACTGGGGAGAAACCATTTAGGTGCGATGAGTGTGGGAAAAGCTACAATCAGCGTGTGCACTTAACTCAACATCAGCGAGTCCACACTGGTGAAAAACCCTATACGTGTCATTTATGTGGGAAAGCATTTAGAGTGAGGTCCCATCTTGTTCAGCATCAGAGTGTCCACAGTGGGGAAAGACCCTTTAAATGTAATGAGTGTGGGAAAGGCTTTGGGAGGCGTTCACATCTTGCTGGGCATCTGAGACTCCACTCCAGAGAGAAATCCCATCAGTGTCATGAATGTGGAGAAATCTTTTTTCAGTATGTTAGCCTCATTGAACATCAGGTGCTCCACATGGGTCAGAAAAATGAAAAAAATGGCATTTGTGAGGAAGCATATAGTTGGAACTTAACAGTGATTGAAGATAAGAAGATTGAGTTACAAGAGCAGCCTTATAAGTGTGATGTATGTGGCAGAGCCTTTAGTTATAGTTCTGACCTTATTCAGCATTACAGAACTCATACTGCAGAGAAAACCTATAAATGTGATATATGTAGAGAAAATGTTGGCCAGTGTTCCCATGTAAAACAGCATCAAAAAACGTACTCCAACATAAAATGCCATCAATGTAATGAATGTGGCAGAGGCTTCACTCTGAAGTCACATCTTAATCAACATCAGAGAATCCATACTGGTGAGAAACCCTTTCAATGTAAAGAATGTGGAATGAGTTTCAGTTGGAGTTGTAGCCTCTTCAAACATCTGAGAAGTCACGAGAGGACAAATTCCATAAATACTTTCAGTGTGTAGATGTTTCTTTTGTAGCACAGCTTTTACTTAATTTTAGAGAAGTCTTCCTGGAAAGAAACCCTACTCCTATAATGAATGTAATGACAACTTCATGCAGTTTTGCCAGCTTCACCATCAAACTTACAGATAACATTGAAATTCTTCAGTTAGAACTTGGGAACACTGGGGAACAATAAATAGATATTTTTCCCATTGAGAAATGCTTTCATTAGCATCTTCATGCTTGAGAATGTAGACAAATGAGAACTCAGATAAGGTGGATGAAGGAAAGCCTTCAGGCACTCATTTTTTTATTTGAATCTCAGAGAACATTGACACAGAAAAACCTCTTGGATATAGTAGAAATAAGCTTTATTTGTAGTCTCTGCCTTGAGAGCTGATCTCTTCAGGGAGGATCACGGGTGAGAAGAGAACTCTATAGCATGATACCCGTTTTGGTACCTCAGCAATGAACCCTTCCTAGCCATTTTTTCCCATCATAAGTATTAAACCTTTTGAAAAGAAATTGACAGGTATTTTGGCAAAATTGGGGTTCAGAGGCTGGGTGATAAGTGTCTTTGCTGTCTTATTCAATCTACAACTCGATAAAACACAATCTACTTTTTTGTTTTGGTTTTACTAGTATCAAGGTTAGTTAGAGGAGTTAACGTTTGTCAATTCAGAAGAAACTACTGGTTAGTTACATTTTCAGGAGAGGGGAGAGGGACCTTAGTGGAATAGAGAAGAGAAGACAGGTCAAATTGTGTAGGGCAGCTATATCCATAGAAGGAATTGGACCAAGGTGAATTAAGAATGGTCCAAGCAGTATGTGTACCATTTCCCACCTGCTGTGGATATAGATCTCCCCAATAGGATAATGGTGTATAGGAAGAATTTCAACTTGAGTTGCAGCTGGATTTGGAAGTAAATAGTAAGTAGGAGCAGGCAGGCATGGTCAGGTTATACCTGCCTTGTAGGAAGGTCTGGGTCGGAGTTTTGGGGGAAAGAAGATGACAAGGGGGGGAGGGTTAACCTGAGCCTGTTTGCTAGAGAAAGGGAGAGAGTGCTTTTGGGCGCTGCTGAAGTCCTGCTTCTGCCGACTGCCTAGCGTACAATAAACAATAAATACTTGATTGCGTTGTACACTGGTGTCCTGTTCAGATCCCTTGGACCAAGTTGCCACATCCATCCCCTAGTTGCTCTTGAGTTTTGACTGCTAATGCTTACGGATTTTCTCTTCTCTAGACACTGGAGAATTACCCTCCCATGGTGGGAGCTGCCTCACCCGAATTCTCCACCCTCCCAATGGCCCAGCCACACTGACTGACTGATGTGGAGGCACAAAAGACTGATTCACGTGCCTCAAGAGGGGTCAGGAATTGTAGTATATATAGTTTGTGCTCTAGAATCCACCCTTTGTGGATCAGGCCAAGACTAGACCTCCTTATGAGACTTCATCCATGCTTGGCTCTTCTTGATCCTGTTTCATTCCTTCCCACAAAGACTTCCTGAAGAGCACTCCCTCAACTAAGCATGTGATTCTGAATCCCTGTCAGGCTCTGCTTTAGGGTACCTGACCTAAGACAATTTGATGCTGTGAGCAGTCCTAGGAGACTGATTGTAAGAATGAATTGTGGAATTGGCCACTGACCACGAGGCAATGCAAACCCTGTTGTTGCTGACGGTGGGGTGGAGTATTGGTCGTCCCTGACATATGGTGGCTGTTCAATTGTGAGACATTCACTGTGAACTGGGATGGTTTATAAGTGGAAAGGGATGTACTGATGAGTAAGTTTTGGGGGGAAAAGAATAAGGATTGTGGAATTGGGTGGTTCTTGCTGAAAGTCACTGATTAAAGAGAGAAAATGACATACTCGACCAATCAACACCACCTTAATGCAGAGTGTGAGATTCAGAGGGCCTCCTTGGGATCATTAAGGAGATGCTTATCACCTGCAAATAGAATCACAGATCTAAATGTTAGGTATAAGACTTGACAATGACAACTTTTAAGTCTAGTGTTCACGTGTATTGAACATGTACTATGTTCTATACATGCTAAATGCTTTATGTGGATTGTCTCACTTAATCCTCACAACATTATGATGTGGTTTCACTTATTAGCACCCTCATTTTCCAGTTTGGAAAAACAGGTTCAGAGTAGTTCATTCACTTGCCTGAAGTCACACAGTCCTATGTGGTAGAACTAGCATTTGAACACAGATTACTTTGCCTCCAAAAGCTAAGTTCTTAAGCACTAAGCTATACTGTGTCTTATATCCTGTATTACAAAGTGGTAAAACTTTGTCACCTGTGTGAAAAAGTTTTGATCCAAGGTAAGATAAAATCATATGATTATAGAGTCTTAGAATTGTAATGGGTCCCATAGGATCATCAAACCCAACC
The DNA here is from genome assembly GCA_004026885.1 of Lyroderma lyra. Lineage (NCBI taxonomy): Eukaryota > Metazoa > Chordata > Mammalia > Chiroptera > Megadermatidae > Lyroderma > Lyroderma lyra. The sequence continues at coordinate 134,863 of PVJL010003580.1, read as the reverse complement.
TCCCACCCAGTGCAAGAATCCCCAGTTTGTAGGCATGTGCATGTAATATGTGCATAATAACTTGAACTGGAGAAACTATTTCCTGGCAACTGATTATCCAGTTTCTGCATGACACCCTTTTAATGATGAGTTCATTGCCTTCCAAGGCAGCCTCTTCCAATTTAAAACAGCTCTGATTTCCAGAAACAACTTTCTGAGCTCAAAACTATGTTGATCTTTAGTCTTCACCTCTTTCATAACTGCTAGCTGCAGGAAAAGAAAATTAGTTTTATGATTTGAACATTAGACTGAAAGGTATTTTGCTGCCATACATCCATCACAGCCTTCCCTTCCAAACCCCCCAAAGGAAAAGGAAACAAAACATTAGGATCATATGTTTTATTTGCTGAAGTTTAGGTAAGTTAGAGCAAGGCTTGTTTGCTCAAATGCCACTTCCGTGTGCTTTTTAACATGAAAATGTTGTAAAACACTAAAGGCAAAAAAACAACAATACAACTTGCATTGCAATTTAATCAGTAAGGGTGAGCACTAAAATGGAGGGACTGGTGTGTTTTGGAATTGATGTCAGTGATAATTTTACCTCTTCACAACACATCTTTCCCTTGATATTTCTAACAAAGGCAAAATGGTGAGCGTGATTAACCATGAGTTCAATGCCGTTGTGGCAAATGCTTTGTTTTAACCTTGGCTGGAAATATTACAAATATTTATCACTGCTCATGAGGACAATCAGGAGAGAATACGACTGGATTAGCACAAATCCACCGCTAGGCTAGATAAGTGACCTTAACAAGCCATTGGGGCAATAGTATAATCTTGTTTCTAAGAGAAAAAAAATGTTATATTTGTTGTGCACCCAATAATGTGGTTATTTCTGTGCAAAGTATCTTACACGGTGTCTTAGTCTGCTCTGGCTGCCATTACAAAATGCCCCAGACTTGGCTTAAACAATAGAAATTTATTTTCTCACCATTTTGGAGGCTGGAAATCCAAGATCCAAGTGTCTGCAGGGTTGGTTGCTACTGAGCCCTCTCTCCTTGGCTTGCAGACAGCTGCCTTCTCGCTGTGTCCTTACATAGCCTTTGCTCTGTGCATGTGCAGTCCTGGTGTCTCTCCTCTTATAAGGACACCAGTCCTTTTGATGAGGACCCCATCCTTATGATGACCTCATTTTTTTTTAAATTGGGAATTTATTTTTTCATTTCTATTAGTTTCAGGCATACCAAAGAACATGGTGATTAGACATTTACACACTTCACAAAGTGATAACCCCAACAAGTCTGCTGTCTGACACTGTACAAAGCTATTACAATACCATTGATTATATTCCCTATGCTGTACTTTATATCCTGTGACTGTATTTTTTTAGTTATAGTTGACATTCAGTATTATTTTACATGAGTTTTGGGTGTACCATGCAGTGGTTAGGCATTTAATAATTTATGAAGTGCTCCCCAATAAGTCTAGTACCCATCTGATACCATACATAGTTTTTACAAAATTACTGACTATATTCCCCAGTCTGTAGTTCACGACCCCATGACTATTTAGTAACTACCAATTTGTACTTTCTAATTTCTTCACCTTTCTCATTGACCTCATTTAACCTTAATTACCTCTTTAAAGGCCCTATCTCCAAATACAGTCACACAGGAGGTTAGGGCTTCAACATATGAATTTTGGGGGAACAAAGTTCAGTCCATAACACCTGACTTACCATATATTTGTAATAACTACTTAGTAGTGTATCCCAATTTTACAGTTGAACAATCTGAGCCTCAGAAAGTTAGTATTGTCAGACAGGTAGAGTTGGAGTCATTGAAACCCTGAGGTGCCCAGCTCTGAAGCCTGAGTCCTTTTGCTGAAGCATGTGGAGTACTTTTTTCTTAAATGTATTTCTATGAGTATTTATACTCTATGATTATATAGTGCTTTAAGTGGTCCAAAGCATTGTGATCATCCTAAGCTGTGCGAACGCAAACAGCATAGTTCCATTTTACAGATAAAGAAATGCAGGCACAGGGATATTATGACTTGATTGTAACTCTAAATGGAGCCTGGGGCCTTAGGTCTCCTGAATCCTAACTTAGATCATGCCTCACACTACAGTGAGAGAAAGGAAGGTCTGTATCGGATTTTCACAGCTTTCTGGATCTCTCATTCTAGGAGGGAATTACTCAAGCTCTCCTCCGCATCCCATCTTTCCAGAACACGAGGGTTGTGGAGATGGGGCTGTTGACTTGTCATGGTCCCAGCCTCCCAGGGAGGCTTTCAGTTGGCAGAGGTGTTTGCTGCAAAGGGAGGCCATATCGCTCCCTTAAGAGAGCAAGATGTCAAGAGACGACCTTCCATTCTGGGACCGTAGCCAGTCCTAGTCCAGGAATGAGAAGCCTGGAGCATGTCCTTAGACAGTTTAGGACAGCTCCCCAGAATCACTTCTGAGACCCTCTGAGCAAAGCAGGGCAGAAGCACGTGTGGAAAGTGGATTATTGGTGCATCGTTCCCACCCTCTAGGGTCATTGGAACACCTTTGTCTGTCTGGCTCTTGTCTCTCATCTTCAGCATTAATTCTCTTCCTAGGAAAGAGGTGATCCTCTCTAAATGGGGATCTTATGGCTTTGGAGGACTAGTTGCCAATTTTTTTAATTCCCAAAACCTCAGTAGCAAGGATAAGAAGTGAGCACATGTATTAGAATATTAGTTATAGTATTAGAATATTAGTTTGCTTCCAATTCTTTTGTGTACTTGTAGCTCAGTAGGGTAGTTCAGCTTTGTTATGTGCTAAGAGTATTGCTAGTTTAAATGATTATAACATGCTTTCACATCTCTATCTCACTTTCAATTTGCAGCTTCCCTGTAAGCAAAACAGAGCAGATATTATAAAATAGACCCAGAAAAGTTTAGTCATTTATCCAAGATTATCAAACCTGTTAGAGCTGGAACTAACAAAACTAATCTTAGCACCACAGTGACCTAAAACAGGAAAAGTAGACACCCCTGAGAAAGAAGAGTGACAAAACTCATCCTGCCCCAGGATCCACATTATTTGGCTTTGCGATGAGGTCTGCGCTTTGTGCTGTGAACCAGAAGGTGGTTGCTAGCTCTGACTCTCCTACATTGACTGTGACCCTGAGCAGGTTACTGCCTTCCCTTGGGCTTTATTCTTTCTCATGTGAAAGGGGAGGTGGTTGGATTAAATAGCATCTAAGGGCCCTTCTACCTCTAGCTATAATTCTGTGACCTTTCAGTCAGATGGGAATGAGGAACAGAGACCCTGATCTACATTCCTTTCTTCCTTCTTTCATCCATTCATCACTGTATTCAACAAATATCTGTTGAGGACCTATGATGTGTGACATTAACTAAAAGGATGGATTACCAATAATTATAAATGTTGGGAAATGTCACAGGAAAAGGACAGGGTATAATGAGAATAAATAACAAAGACATCTATTTTAACTTAGAGGACAAGGAAAGCCTCTAAGGAAGTCACATTTGAACTGAGACCAGAAACAAGGGATGAGCTGAGAGATTGACTATTAAAACAGACAGTGGCCAGACCATACATAAAAATAAAACCTGACCTACAATTTGCAGCACCAGGCAGGGAAGCTAACCCATTATCTGTAGTAACTAGCTCAGAAAACCAACCTACTATCTGCAGGCTGAACTTAGAGGAAGTTGGACCACTGTCTAGTGGGAGTGGGTTGGAGAGACGTGAACTAAATCAGTTCATTATTTAAAAGTAGAATGATAAAAAAAAATCATTGAATCATATACTTAAAATGGCTGGATTTCATAGTATATAAATTGTGCCTCAAGAGTGCTGTTTTCAAAAAGTATAATTTCAGAACTTAATGATAGGTTGGAGGTGGGGTAGTAAGAGAGAGGTAGATGTCAATATTGATTACTGGGTTTCTGGATTCAGCATTGGTGGCTGGTCATGCCATGACCTAGGAATGATTGGGACAGGAGAAAGGGTGAGATTGATATGGTATGTACAGGGAATAGGGAGACAAAGGGTTTAGTTTGGGACATACTGTGTTTTGAAATACGTGAGAGATAGCCAAGTGAAAATATTTAGTAGATAGTTTATAGTCCTGAACTCAGGGGATAGAATTGGGATGATGATGTGAATTTGGCAGTGGTAAACTAATTAATGGTAATAAGTGTTCATAATTATAGAAATGACTCAGATCACCTATGGAGAGAATAAAAATATAAAGGAGAGCCCTGGACTGGTCTGTAGATCTCTGATGTTTAGAGGCTAGGTAGAGAAGAAAGAGCCAGTAAAGAAAGAAACCAATAGATTATAGCTAAAAGGTGAACGTGTTTTGAAGAGGCGAGAATGGTCGACTTCTGAAAGGCTACTGGAAGCTCAAGTAAAAAAAAGTTGGAAAAAAAAAACCCTCATTGTATTTGGGCACGTGGAACCAAATGGTAATTCTGGCAAGTGCAGTTTTAGGGAGTGGTGGGAGGAGGCTCTAGATTGGAATGGACTGAATGTCCGTGAAACAAAGAAGGGTTCACACCACTTGTATCGACATGCCTAATTGAGAAGCATTAGGCACGGTGGGTGGAAGGATGTATAAGGACAAAGAGGGGAGTTTGTAAGATGGGAGGTATCAGGACAGCTTTGTATGCTCAGAAGAATAAAGCAGGAGAGAATGAGAGATTAGAAGCCAGAAAAGAGAGTAAGAGAATTGAAGTTCTTGAGAAGAACAGAGGGTATGGAACTAGGAACACAGCGTGGGTATTTGCCTTTAATAGAAGGATCACCATCTCCATTGCATAAAAAGGGGAAAAGGAAAAGGATGGAGACACACAAGACTATAGATTTGGTGGTAGGAAGATCAAAGTTTACAATTACATTTATCAATTAAGAAAACTAAATACAAGGTGAGATCATCTGCTGAAATGTGGCAGAGGGTGGAAATGGGGGAGGTTTAGGGGTGTTAACTTGTTTACATGAAATGTCTCTTATTATTATACTGGTCATCTTATACATTGGACACCTGTCAAAACAGCAAGTGAAACACCCCATTGAGTAGTTTTTGTGCTGCCCCACATCCTCTGTCCAACTAAGTTCCTCAAGCAAATGTTTACTGCATACATTCTATGTGTCATCTCTGTAGTAAATACTCTATGGAACAGTGATTCTTAAAATTTGATAAGGAAGTTGCCTTAAAATGTGATATTAATTAAATTCGAATATTCAGAGAAGTCCATCCATGTGAGGTGGAGAGGTCTGAGTACTGAGGTGCTTGCCCCTAGAAGTGGCTAGCTGGTGACCATCTGTCAAGGATCTTGTAAGAATGGCCCTGTACTGGATAAAAATGCACCAAATAACCTTTCATGACATGGGCCCATCTACCAGTGAATCTTTAAGGTGGAGCTAGCTCCAGAAGGCATTATGGAGAAGGTGGCCTTGAAAGGCAGACATGACTTGGAATGGCACGGGATGTTAATGTGCATTTCTGCTTTCCATACAAAATCTCCCAAAGATCCCTCTGTCCCTGCTTCCCTGGCCATTCCCAAAGAGTAAGGTAACAACTTCCTAATCATAATCTGTCAAAGAAGGGTCAAAATTTCATTTTATGCCTCTATTTCCTGAATTTATTGCCAGAAACTCAACAGACCTAAAGAGAGAGCTGGGCCAAATCTAGACTGTGTAAGCCTTTTGTAGAGTGGACTCCTGTCACCACCACAGTGGTGTGGGGGCAAATTGTAATAACAGGAAACACAGTAGCAGTGGTGGGTTTTTGCTGTTGTGGGTGTACATGAGAAAATGTAGTGGGAGGTCCCCATCGTGCTGCTATTGAGGGAGATAAGACCAAAAGCAAAGGGAGAACGCCTCTCTGAGGTCATAGGAGGCTCTATTCTCCACCCTGCTTCTCCACCCTACTCTGCAATTTAACTCTGCAGTTTTTACCTCTGCTCTGCTTTTTCAAGTTGCAGGAGGGTATTGCAAGATAACTTTGCAGACCAAGTTTCTCCAGTAGCACTGCAAAAGGATCAGGGTCTAAATGGAGACTGATAATAGAATGTTAATAAAGTAGCTTATAACTTAGTTTTCTTCCATTGCCCTGAATTTGTCTCCACACGTGTCCATAATTGGTGTTATAGCACTAGCACTTATTTCACATATATTGTTTTTGTGAATCGCTTGCCCTGTGAGATGTGAGCATGAGTATGGTGTTCTTCCCTGAGGTGGAAAGCTAACCAACAGTGTCCTCAGCCATCTTTACCCCTCATCAGATCCCAAAACACGTCTGTCACAGGGAGTAGCTGATGACTGATAGGGAAGTGAACTGCCCTACCCACCTTTCCTAATACTTCTATTCTTATCAACCATTCCACCCTCTTCATTCCCCTAAGAGTATACTATGTGGTCCTTTGGTGTCTGATCACAGATGTTTGTTCTAGTGAGTACGGACAGCATCAAGCCCTCCTGCTAACAGGATGTTAGTGCTTCCCAAAAGATTCAGAGAAGGCCTATCTTGAAATAAATCATAATGTTCTCAAGATTGTGAGTTGGCCAGTGGAACTGTGTGACTCCGATCTTGTGGCTTCCCTGGGTCACACTGGAAGAAGAAGAATTTGTCTTGGGCCACACATGAAATACATTAACATAACAATAGCTGATGAGCTAAAAACAAGGCCGTGCATAATTTTTATAGTGTTTTAAGAAAGTTTATGAATTTGTGTTGGGCTGCACACTGGAAAAGCTTACTCTAAGGCAATCAATTGGAATATGGAAGTTGGTTTTTTATTTGAGTTTGTCTCACTTGTTAAAAGTGCAAAAGACAGAAAGATTGAATTGCACTCTCTTTAAGAAGAAAACCCCATTTGAACATTAAAAAATTCCTAAAGCAATGATTCTTAACATTTGGAGGGTCAGAAAATCCTCTTAGAATATTTTGAAATTCACCAGCCTCTCCCCGCAAAAGTATACATGTATATAGAGTCTTACGCACAATGTTAAGAGTGTCCATAGACCTGCTGACATTCTCAAAGAAAAGGCATCAGGAAAAACTGACTTAGAGGAATTGCAGCAGAGGAGTTGGGATGGAGGCCAATAATACTAAAGTAAGAAAACACGAAGTGCCAGGCATGAGATGGGATGCTCCTGGAGCACTCGGAGACTGGGGGAAGTGCAGTTTAGGGATACTGTGTTACAAGAAGAAAGCAGGTCAAAAGTGTACTTTGGTAGGCCCGAGGGAAAAGAAAAACAGGAGAAAACTGGAATTTATCTTTTTTTTGCTTTGATAGTATATTTTTATACATACAAATTTTTCAGTCTGTTTAATTTTATGATATTTTTCAAATATCACAAAACTATTTGTACTTTTTAAAAACTTGAGAGTGGAGTTCCCTGGTGGTGTAGTGGCTTAAGGCTTCAGCGGTGGCGCTGTGAGCGCTGCGGCCTGGGTTCGATTCCCAGCCAGGGAACTACCCACATACCAAAAAGCAAAAAAAAGAAAGAAAATAAATAAATAAAAACTTGAGAATGGTTGTTAACTTGCATATTTGTCTGAAGGATTCAACATACATTAGCCAGAGGCGACAAATAAAGCCAAAAATGTACAGGTGAAGGAGAAGAGAGACACTCAGAATTAACTCTAAAATCAGACTTTTCAGCCGAGATAACCCTATTACAAATTTCAGAGGCCATGTACCTTCATGTCAAAGCAATCTTGTCTTGGTCTGAATATCTCTGGCCCCTGCTCAGCATTCTTTTCATTAGCTGAATGTAAAGATAGGAGATGAGAAGTGAGGAGACACACTCTCACATGCGGGTGCCTGCACCTGTCTCTTCAACACCATGCAGTTAATCCTGAGGGTACAGGAAAACACGAGATAGCTTTGCTCCTGTGCTTTTATTCATGAGAAAAGTCGCCTTTGGGGTAATGGATTTTCTCCTTAGCCTGGTGTAGTCCCTTAAGACCAAGGAAGTCTAATCTTAGAACATTTCTGTCAAACATTTCTGAACTGTGGGTTTTCTGTGTCTTAAAAAATGAGAGCTGCCACCAAATCTTTTGTTCAAGATACTAATCAGTATTCTGTTCACGACACTAAATGTAAAATTACGCTATTGCAATGACCAAAAGTTTATCACATGCAGGATTTGAAGGGCTTCTCTTCCGAGTGTCACAAAGGTTTGCTGAGGCTGGAAACTTTCTCACACCTACTGCACTTAGGGTCTCTCCCCCGCTGGTTTCTCTGGGGCATGGTGCAGCTTGAGCTTTACCTGAGGTTTTTCCCACATTTGCCCAAGGACAGGGGTTTTGCCTCAGTGTGGCCACCTGGTGGTGATGAAGGTGCTGAGCTCTGTCTGAAGCTTTTACCACTGATTGCATTTTGTGGTTTCAGGTCCGTGATGCACCCACCCTCTGAGTGGTGCATGTAAGGTGTTCTCATAGTCAAGGCAATGATAAAGCCTCTCCCTGGTGTGGGACATGGTGAGGCGTGAGCCAGAACTAAAGCTGTTCTTACACTCACTGTACCATCAGGGCCCCTCCTGTGTGTGGAGACTCCTAGCTATGTTCCTTACACTGGTAGGGCTTCTCTCTTGACACATCTTCTGATGGCATAGCACGTTAGATTTCTGCTAGAGCTTTACTCACTCTCTCCTTTGGGGTTTATGAAGACAGCAAGGATACTTTCACCAAAAACTTGTTTCTGGGGTTATTTTCCCAAGTGTCTCTGTAAGCATGTCCACATTGCTTTCTCTCCTGCCCAAACTTTCACAGCCTTGCCCACCATCATGGCCAGTCTCTTATTTGGTTTTCCTAATAAGGTCTTGGAAGTTTCACTTTTATCACCACTTTCTACCTTAAAGCCTTTGCATTCTTTTCCTTCACTTTACAGTCTAAAGGAAAAAAAATGAAGAAAAGGTGTTAGTCTTGAAATAGGATTTGGAACTGAGGGAAAGGATAATTGGAAGAATTACATTAGACTAAGTTAAAGTACAAGTTCCTCTGAATGAGGCAATATACAAAGTTAAAGAGAATAGGAGGGAGGCTTGCGTGGCTCTGTCCAAACAACCCCCAAGCAAGGTCTTCTCATAGGTCCTATCGATGGTCTGACTGTTCATTTTACAGTGGGTTTTGTATTCACTTCTTCTACGAAGCCTTGTTTGGGTAACTGCATCTCATTCTGCTCAGTATCCCTCGTTTAATTGGAATTATCCATTTGTAACTTCCTTCCTTCCTTCCTGTCTTCCTCAGACATGTGTGCAGATAACACATACACACACACTGCATTCTCCCAGGTGCAGTGCGTGCGTGCGTGCGTGCGTGCGTGTGTGTGTGTGTGTGTGTTGTCTGCAAAGTACCCAGCCATGTAATATGAAAAATAGAGGCATTTATGGCTGGGTGTCTTCTAAACAGCCCGTGTAGATCACTCTGTATTCTCTGGTCATTATGTATGCTGTAATTTCCAGGTGCTTTCCTGTCATATAGCCAGCATAGGCTTTTGCCTCAGATAGACCTTGTTCTGAATCCTGTCTCTATCGTTTGGTAATTGTGACCATGGGCCAGGTACTTCGTTTTCTGAGCATTTTCCTCATCCATAAAAATAGAAAAATAACAGCCTCCTGTGTTACTGTGAGAACAACAGAAAAAAAAAAGGCACCTAATGTAGTGCCAGACACATAGCAGGTACTCTATGAATGTAACTTTCCTTCTTTCTCTCCTACTTCTCTCCCATGGTTGTTCCCCTTCAGCTTCTGGTTTTGTTCCCATATGAAAATGGGGTACTATTTGCTCCCTCCTATTTGCTGCCTTGTTTTCTGCTGTCATCTTCAGCTGATTAGGGAGTAAATTCTGAGCAGGGGGGCATCAGTACTGACATTGAAAATCTAGGGGCAAATCCTAGGTATCCTAGAAGGAAACATGTTAGAGAGACGTCCTCTAATTGATTCTTTCTTCAACCCATGATGGTGACCCCACTTTCCCTCTCAGAGCCAGAGGGTCATGAGAAACCAAGGAGTACAAAAACCCCCAGGCTATGGTCTAGGCAAGCCAAAAATCTTACATAGTGAGAACAAATTTTTTATTGCTCATTGAGCATGGTGACTCTGATGAAGTCCCTTTGAGGGAGAAAGCCAGCGCTCCTACCTTGAAAACCTAGAAAAACTGGGGATAGATTACATGGCAAATGGCCTATTGAATTGTAAGACTCTCGTTTCCCAAAAGAAAAAAGCTAACAGGAATTGGGAGCCAGTGTGGGAAAAAGCTGTCGGCATTGTCATCAGGTTTCATCACCTTCACTTCCTGTCCCCTATTGTTTTAGTCTACTGGCCCCTACATCATTTTCTTTTATTTCTCCTTGATTTTACATCTTGGATCACCATTGCTCTTTAAAACTACTTCTGTCTTAATTCTTGGCAATTTCTATATAGACATAATTGGTTATTCTAACATCCTGGTCTCTCGGTTCTCTGAAGTCTCTTCTCCAATGATCTTGTCTTCTATCCTACCACAAACACACCCCCCTGTAGTCAACTTCAGACTGTCACTACTTGAAACTCAACTTCATACATTCCTCCTTCCTGTCTTTCCCGCTTCTCTAGTATATACAGACTCCAACAACCTTTCCATATTGCCAGGACGTCCAGCCCATTGATGATGCCCTATGTTTGCTGTCCGTTGCCCACGGATGTGCGCTACATCTTCCTTACCCATCATAAAGTCCATGGACTATCATTACAACCAGTCAACTCCCATCTGTCTTTGCTTTGGCATACTCACTTGACAAAATCAATCATGATTAAATTCAACTTACGCTTACTCAGTACTTGCACTCCAATCACTGGAATGAAGAAAAATACATATCCTGTTCTAAACGCATAACCAGAAAACTCCAGTGAGATTATGGTCACTTCCACTTCTGGGGAGTAGAGTACTTTTCCCTATTCCTCCCATTAATTATACCTAAAAATCCCACGCCATTATACGTAAAACAAATAGAAGAAGACTCTGAAAGGTGGAAAAAAGGAAAACTGTGTTTAGATTTTGGGACCTGAGGGACAATGCAGCAGTGAGTTCCCTGGGTTCTCTTTCCACCTCATATGTGTTAAACTGGATGTTGGAAAAGCTGGCAACCTGGAAACACCAAAGGGCACAGACTTGAAAAAGCCACAAGAAAAATCCTGCAGGAAAGAGACAACTAGCAAGACAGAAAACTTTTAGACAACTGCTGTACTCCAATTAATCAAATGCCACAGAAGAAACTATTGGCCTATCACCATCAGCAAAGGCTGAGAGGGCTCACCAAGCTGGTGTATCAGTGGAGACCACATGGTTAACCTGCATTTCTACCCTCATTCCATAGTAACAAGGCACCCTCTCTTCTCTACATACGCGAGTGTGTTTATAAAGAGAATGAATCAATGGAAATCTTTAAACCAGAAGATAAATTAGTGGGATCAGATCCCAGAAGGGAATGGTATGGAGAATGCAGGCTGTGCAGTGCCTCTTCGATGATACTAGGAACACTAGTTTCTTAGATACAGAGCGAAAGGAAAGGATAAGAGGTTAAATTATGAGGTGGAGGAGACAGAATTTAAGGGCACACTCCTCTGATGTCCTCCTGCTGTCTTTGAAGACGAGAAAGTGAGAGGCAGTAGGTGTTCCTCAAAGTCACATCTCACCTCTCTCCTTGTTTCAGGTGAACTTCACCCTGTCCAGTCCCACCTCTTTTAAGTGCTCTTGCTAGTTACTAGTGACTTGAACAGCACCCATCTTTGACTCCTAGCAGTCAAAACCTTTTACCATCAGGCCCCAGTCCACTCCCATCGAGAACTCCATGTCATTCCCACAACATACCTGAAGGCTTCTGCCTTTGATCATGCCATTTTCTTTGGCCGAAATGCCCTTCCATCTACTCCCAGTTTAGATGTAACTTCTATGAAGTCTCTTTCATCATTCAAGGGCCTACAGAACCTTGTATTTTAGCAGTTTATTCTTTCTGCTTACATTTTAGTTGTCATCTCCAAGTCTGTCTTCCTCAAAGGGTTTTTTCCTTCAGTAGTGGGCAAGGACCATGATTTGTCCCCTCTGATTGCCCCTGCAGCATCAAACACAGCTTGTCAGTAGCACCGTCCAGGCATCTCACATTGATGCCAGGAGTATTTAGGACATTGGAGGTTCTCTACTCTTTACCAACTGTCCCACCCCATCTCTACCTGCTCACCCACTCCTTGTTTAGGTACAGAAGGCAAGAGCCAGGAAGGAACTTTAAGAATGACAAGGTGGCAGGTAGAATGTGCCAATGGAAGGCTGGAGGTGCTGTGGCCTTCTAGCACGTGAATATTATTGTATTTTGCCATGTATAATGCACTCCTATGTATAACGTGCACCCACATTTTTGGCCCAAATTTTCAGAGAAAAAAATCTTACATTTTAATTTTTTAACTTAAGATTTTGTTTATATTTAGGTATTTATCTCTCGTATTATAAAGGAATTTTAGCATTTATTTTTTAACATTATGGTATAAGAAATTTTGTGTAACAAATAATTATAAAACACAAGAACAGATACATGGTACAAGAAATTTTATGTATAAAATTTTATGTTTTTATATATTAAAAAAACAATTATTGTATTCCAGGGTATTATTTTGCATACAGATATTGTTACTGATTTCTAGAGTTACACTTTTAATTCATAAGCATAAATAAAAGAATTAAAAACATTTATATAGATACAGAATTATTACTGCCCATGTATAATGCACATGCTTATTTTTCCGTCACAAATTTGGGCAAAAAATGTGCGCATTATACACCACAAAATACGGTAGGCCCTTTCAAATTCATGAGTGCTCATAGTTGGTTTACAAAGGGTTGTTGTCCGTACTCCCTGTCCTTTAATAGGCAAAAGCCAGACACTGTAAGGGCTGTGACTGAATGTATGCCGTAAGACTAAAACTGCCGATTGACAGGGGCAGCTGAGAAAAGCTACTGGCACAATTATCCTAAAATAATGGATAAGCCCAAATTCATTCTCCTCTATTTTTGGAATACATTATTAATCATAGATTTTTCTTCATAATTATCTTGTATTGAGTCTAACATTAAAATGATGCCACTGTTAACTTAAGAGGAAAAAAAACATGGGAAGCTTTCCAAACCAAGAGTTCTAATCCTGGCTGTCAGTTTTCTCACCTATAAAATGAAGATATTTAACAGATCAAATCTAGTAAATAAATATAATTTTATTAAATTTAAGTTCAAGGGGGTTCCCTGGTGGTGTAGTGACTAGGTCTCAGCGTGCTCACCGCTGTGCCCTGGGTTCAACTTCTGCTCAGGGAACCAACCAAAAAAACAAACAAACAAAACCCCCAAAATAAATTCAATATACCAAAAAATGCCTAAAATTAAGTACAAAACCAAAATTTCATAAAGATTGTATTTAATGTGATGGGTGTGCTTGTCTGTTCATAAGTTCATTCCAGTCAGGGACACATGAAGATAAGGCTACACGCATGTCAGGTGCACTATTGAGCCTATTTCTTTTCTTTGTTTTTAATCGAGTCAAGATTGAAAATCCTAGTTCACACAAATGGGTAGTTGTGAATGGTAATAACAGCAATATACACTTTCTACTTAGTAATGGAAATTCATCTTTGATCTTAATCCAAAATGCTGATAAAGTTAATGTCTTATAATAATTCCTCAGCGTGAATGATGAATTGAGCTGCAGCAATTCATTCTCTTCTTCAGGTACCAAATTTAACTCAATTACTGATTCTGGGGTTTGAAAAGCAAATGGATCTTTCATCCACATATTTTCCTTTAATGATTTAAATTTCTCTTCTGGAAAGTAAGAATTAAAGATTTGAGATAAAGAAGTGAGATGCAACAATATTTCTAATTTTATTTCTTTTAAACAGTCTTCATTAATAATGTTCTCTTCAATGTGTTGTAACAGTGTTGGGAACATATAGTAGCTAGGGCAATTACCTTTAAGTCTTGTTTGCCACAATAATAAAGTCTTTTGGAATCCTAGAATATGTTCAACATATTGAAATATGTCATTGTTTTTCCCTTGTAGTTTCAAATTTAATTCATTAAGAATGCCAAAAATATCACTTAAGTATGCCAATTTTGTTACCAAAATGTCATCTTCAAAAATAGTTGCCAAATGAGATTGCTTTTCAATGAGAAAAATGTAAATCTCATTCCTGAGTTCATATACTCTGCTCAATACTTTTCCTTGAGACAACCAACGAACTTCTGTATAAAACAGTGAGTGGGTATGATTAACTCCAATCTCTGAACAAAATATTTCAAGAAGATGGCTGTTCAATGAGCTTCCTTTAATAAAATTAACAATTTTCACTGTATTTTTCAATACATCCATTAGACTTGGTGGAATTTGTTTGGATACCAAAGCTTCTTGATGAATAAAACAGTGATGCCAAAGAGCACTGTTATGTGTTGCTTCTAACAATTTTTTAATAACTCTGCTATGTTTACCAGTCATATCTGCTGCTCCATCACTGGAAATTCCCTTACAGTTTTTCCAGTTTAATTTATATTGACCAACAATGCACTTTTCTAGTTCAGTAAATAAATCTAATCTGGTTAAATGTGAATTTAAATTTAAACAACATAACAGATCCTCTATAAAATCATCTTGCCACACATATCTCACATAAACCAACACTGTTGGACAACTTGTACTATCAGTACTCTCATCAAGTTGGATAGCAAAATCTATACCAGACTGTAGCCGTGTAATAAGCATTGCTTCTAAATGTTTTGCAATAGTACAGATTCGACGAGATATTGTATTATCACTAAGAGGTATAGTTCTTAATTTATCAGCAGATTTATCATCAAAAATTGTACGTACCATATCCATACATGCTGGAAGAATAATTCTTTCAGCAGCTGTGTGAGCCATTTTCTCTTTGGCCACTCGATAGTCAACTAAATACGATGATAATAAAGCTCTCTCATTCATAGTTGTGGCACGATTAAGAAATTGTGGTGGTAACTCTATCTTATTTCTTTCTCTTTGAAAATGGTTTTCCTCATCTTCTTCATCTTCCTCCTCCACTTTCACTATTACTATGTCTTCCATCTCCTGGGTAGCCTGGGGTGTCAGATTAGCAGTATCCCTTGATACAGCAGTCATTACTCAGGTTCAAGGAACTGGCTTACTTTATCCAAAGAGGGTCTGTTTGCAGGACTGTCCTTTCTGTCCTAGATGTTTTATGAGATTGGTTTCTGCAATCCTGGAGGGTAGAAAAATTTAATAGAAGTATTTAAAAGTAACATTGTATTGCTATATTACTAATACCTCATATAAATGTTCATGAAGATAATTCACTAAATCCAATGGTGGAACAAGGTAAATGCTGAACAATTGCCATTTGTGTCAGCTGTGTGCCAGGCAGATTTGGTACCTTACATACATAGCTCATGTAATATCCATGCAAACCTAATCAAGTACACAAGATTATTATTCCTGTGAAAAGGAGAAGCTGTGATAGATTAAATAACATACAGTTAGTGTAGTAGAGCCAGTACTCAAACCCAAGTCTGAAGCCCAGGGCCCTAACTATACTGCTAGAGTGCCATCTAGTCACTCTAAAAAGTGATCTGGTCACTGCTAAAAAGTGATCACCAAAGCAGGGTGTATAAGATGATCCCACTGGGTACAGGGAAAGAATTAGAACTTGTATTTCTATTTTTAAAATACTGAAACTCATTTAACCTTTCCTGATAAACTCTAACTTTTGTCACCATCTTATAGCATTTATATTGTTATCAGTTGTTACCCTTATATTCATCTTCCAACTGTTATATTTTCTTGGCTCATTTCCCTTCATTTTAATGATACATTTTTCTAAAAATTTCATTCTGTCTCAGGTATTTTAAGATAGAGGAAAATGAATCTTGGTTTTTGACATCTGGGTCAAAGTTTTAAAGGTGGGGAAGGGGGAATAACATCCCCAGAGGCCTTCCCCAACAGTGGCCATTTATCAAAATGAAGGGAGGTGAAACTCAAAGATGCAGGGCTGAGGTCAGGAATGTAATCCCTCCTTCCTAATTTGGATCAGTCCTCCTGGGTGTTTTTCTGCTCATAATCTGGACGAATAGCAATAGAAAGGCTGGGGTTTTTATGCAGTCATCTCTTGACTTTAGACTCAACTGTCTCCATCAGTAATCTGGTCTGCAATATTTTGATAGCTTTTACCCTGAAATTGAATTTTTAATGCTTTCATGCTTATCACAGCTAGATTAACTCTTCAAAGATAAAGCCTGTCTTTTGCTTTCACTGTTGCCCCTAAATCACTTATTATTGTTCATTGCAACCCACAGGCCTTTAAAAAATATTTGTTTGAATGATTACAATGTCAACATTTTTCTGCCCATTTGTAGAAAGTTTAACAAATTCATTATAGGCCCGGTATTTCAATACTTAGAAGGGCATGTCATTTATAAATGAACAGATTTTTACAGTACTGCAACTGTCAGATTATTTATGAAACATCTGAATAATGGGAGAAATATCATAGCAGCATGCATTTCTGATTTCTATTTAAAATACCGAAATAATGCGTCAATGGCTAAGTTACTTATATATCTTCTATTACATTGTGTAGCCAACCAATTTCTCAAGCAAATAGTAAGGTTTCATTGATCTGCTTTCAGTGTAGGCTCCATAATTCATTTGATTGTAAATGATCTCTTTAGCACTGCACTGGATAAGTGTTTTCTTTGGTCCTCTGTCCCTTAACCTTCTCTCTCAACAATGAAAGCATCTTTCTGTATCCTGGTGGTACTGTAGGAAATGGAGATGGGGTCTCAGGTTTTGCCTAGCTGGATTTTTCACTAAAACACTCCATAAATTAATTTGCAAGTTGTAAGGGCCCTTTGAGATAATCTAGTTTATTTTATTTTGGACAAAATTGAGACTTGCTGGTGTTTTGTCCAAGACCGTCCTGATAATCAATGGCAGAGAGAGCACTGGCACTAAGTCTCCTAATGGCCCAACATACTTCCAACTACACCATCACAAACTCCATTCACAACTCACTGCACCAAGGTGAACTCAGCTCCCATAACTGAAAAATTCAATCAATGTCTGAAATCATACATTTAAAATTTTTTTCAGTAAGTTCAGAAACTGAAAAGGATGAAGTATATTTAATCTTTTCTTACTGCATCCAAATCACGTTATTCACTAGGCTTCAAACACTCTTTAATCACCACCATTAATGATGGTGGGTTTAGGGGTGAACAGATGATCTATAAACACTTAAGAAGCTTAACCTTGTCCACTATTTAAAAAAAAGTGGGGGGGGCATGGAGCTTGATAGCCTTGAGGGTCTTCTTCATTTTGCACCTTGGGGTCTTTAGGAAACTAGGGAAAAAAGCTCTCACCAGAAAAAGAGAGAAATGACATGATTCCCTGGGGAACACAGAAATTAGGTTCATTTTGTCCCCAACCCTTTCGGGTGAAATCCAAGGACGAAGCTGCTTTTTCCTGGGGCACGCAGATTGCCTCTTCACAGTTCCAGAAACATCTTATCCTAGTGTGGAAATGAAAACGTCGTAGTTCCCTCCCTTCCCGCTTGGGCCAGAGCTGTCTGCAGGAAGACGGCGCTTCCTACCGCCAAGGCTGGGCTGCAGGATAGGGAAGTGGACCCTCCTCCACCGCTTTCGGGGGCGGTAGTGACGTAGGAGACGGTGCAACACAGCCATATACATCCACCTCTGTCTCCGCCCTTCTTACCCGGCCGGACCCAGGTGGCACGGTGTACCCCGAGTGAAGCCAAGGGTGCTGAACTCTGCTCGCCCTACCCCAGTGAGACCGCAAGTGTCTATCAGAGAAGCCGGAAGTGCGTCCACCCCCACCTTCCGGGCCTGGGCTGCAATTCGGGGTCCTCTCTAGGAACGGGAATACTGGCGTCCTTGTTCCCCAATCCCTGGGTTCAGTTTTGAGGAAGAAATCTCCAGCTCAGCTTTAAGTGTCCGGATAAAGGGGGTGTTAAGTTTCCCTTGATACTGTCCTCGGATACTTACAAGTTTCTCCAACTTTTTCTTACTGATGGCAGTAATTGTAATTCTAGTTATCAAACAATAATACATAGTGATTGTGTGTTTGGGGCAGAGGAACTGAAACAAAATGTAGACAGAGAAAGAGCAAAGTGAAGTCAGGAATGAATGATTTCATAAAACTGAAGTAGTTGCTTCTCTGGGGACCCTGATTAGGGATTCCCATTTGAATGGGCAGGATTTTCAAATATTTGATCTATGGGCAATAGACTTTCTTTCTAATACCAGAAGTTATAAGATTCTGAGCCTAAGGTTTCCAGGGAGTTTTCAGAACAACAACAATGGAATTACTAAAGTAAGTTGAATTTGAGCGATTATTGCTGTCAAAATGTTAACACAATAATTGTGGCTTTTACCATTACTTCTTGAGTAGATCAAGAAACTTTATCTTCTTTAAAACAATAACTGAGACCTTGAATGACTGTGATAGAACTCTAAATTCCAAGGCAAATTTGAGCAGAATGGAAAGCCCACAAAATAAACAGTCACCTGCTATAAAGGTTACCAATGCCTAGGTTATATTCTGAATAACCTTCCAAGCCCTAAAAAAACTCCCATTCCCTATGAAGTTTGACCTTGCTATGGTTGTCATTATTTTCTGTCTTTACTTCCCCATGACCCTTCAATAATCCACTTGAATAAATCTTGGCTCCTTTATCACAGGCTGACTTGCTAATCTATGGTCCTCATTGAAAACATCATATTCCCAGAACTTCTTCCTCCAGGTACTTCTTCATATTGCCTTTCAATGTTCACAGCTCTAAGAGCCATTATATCATTCAGCACTCTACTCCCATCCTTATATTTACATTAAAGTGACTAAAGGGTCCAAGAAGGTAGGTTATTGAATGCAGCTGGCTGGGTGTTTTTGTATTTACATAGTGTGTGTGTCAGGGACTATAGAAACATTTATAACTCCATTCTTTGCCTACTGATCTACTAGCACCAGGAACCCAAATGGCCTGGTAGTATTCTTAGTTTCCAGTTCAGTGGAACACTTAATGTTATCTCCTAAAAGAAATGTTCTCCCTGAGAATCACGACTTTAACTCAGCAGACTCTAGGTTTGGAGATAGGAAGCACTGATTCCACAAATGATTACTGGGTATGACAGTAATAGGGGCCACTCCTGTTTTGACCCCTTGGATCCTGTACCCATGTAGTCTTTCTATTGGAGGCACAATACCATATATGTTATTGGCTCAATGCCTATCAATGCATATACTGTATCCCAGACTTTGCAAGGTGCTTTATCTTCTATCAGTAATTTAGCTGTCTTCCACATGCCATTCCAAACTTCTATCGGGCTAGGTGTTTCTGAGTGATGAGTAAGCACCATGAATTCTATGGTTACAAGCTCACTGTCACACCTCCTTGAATACAAAATGGGTTCCTTGGCTTAAGGTATGTCCAATGGATACAGAATCCTGTAAGCCCTCAGATGATGGTGGTGATGGAGGCAAAGCAGTCAGAAAAGACAAACTCATTCAGAGCATGTATCAATTCTGGTGTGACATTTTCCTTATTTTTTTTTATCTATTCATGCCTAGTGCAATGGAGGGCATAAAGGAAAGATTAACGAAGTGCTCAATTCCTTGGGAACAGTTGTTTATACATTTTCTTTAAAGCTATGTATTTTAAACTAAAAATCACAAAGTTTATGCGTTGGTTGTTTCTACCTATGTCATCTGAAGAACACTTGAAAGAAAATTTCGCTTAGAGGCAAAATAGTAACTTACTGTTTTTACCACATTTTATTTTGGGTATATGCCTATTGGTGGAAAGTAGACTCTTAAATGGGTGCTTTCTGTAGTCCTTTCACTGTAACAAATTAAAGTCAGCTAAAACTTAGACACAAATGCATCACTGCCAAAATGCAGCACTCTGCTAGTAGATACAAGTTGTGGGGAAATGGCAACTCAGGAAAGAACCCCAAACTCATAGCTATCCTAGAGTATTAGAAAAGGAGGAAGTAATGTGTCATCTGTTGACCCAGGGATCTCAAAAGGAAAAGACATCATCAGTGGGTATATTCCTGTTCAACACAAAGAAGTTTCTAGCTGAAGTTGTCCACCAAACAATTGATTAAGCAGTGTATTTTCTGTTATGCTGATTCCACTGTGACAGGGATACTGTAGACTAGAGAGATTGTATCATAGTAGGAACCTGCATTAATTAAAATCAGTGATAAGAAGGAAAGGGAATATCAAAATCCCTGAAGCTGTAATAGTTTAAAAAAGTCACACTTTTTTCTTGTATTTAATTTGATGTCAAATAGTGTTTGATTTGTGAGCTTAAACAAAGGACTACTATCTAAAGTCCCCTCCAAATCACTTTTTTTGATTCTCCAAAAAACTTGCCAGTTCCTAGCAGATCTAGTTCCCTCACAACACATCACTGTGTCTAAGGATTCAGGAAGTCATAATGCCCTAGGAGCTTCTATTCTAGCACTTGGTCTGCCTGTCCACATGCTCTGTGCTTTACCTATTATTGTTTCTGCATAGTCCAGTCTTTCCCCCCAGGAATGTGGCTCTCTTCGTCTCAAGTTTCTCTTTAACATTCCAATTTGTTCAATGATTACCGCCTCCCCCGCCCCCCCCAAACCTTAGTAGTAGATTCCGATCCCAGAATTTTCTGTAGTCCTGTCACCAAAGCGCCTTCAACCCTCTCTTTAACAAGTGTACTCTGTACCTCTGTGCTAGTTCCCTATCGGCTGACACCAAGAAGTCGGATCATTAGTTCTGCCATTCCTTTTCACCCGGATACGCACCTACGTGGGGTGACCACGACCCCGCAGGGAGTCTCGGGGGTTGGCTGAAGCAGGGAAGGGCCAGCGGGGGGCGCTTTCCCAAATCCGGGTCTGTCACGGTCATTACTCGTATACTAGCTATAAGGTCTGCTAGCAAGGTTGCAGGGAAGGAGACGAGGCCGGGACACTGATTTTAAAAAGACACGCAAACTAGCTTCCGTGGTTCCGACCCTTCATCCGGGGCCCTCATCCGGGGACCGGCCCTCCGCAGCCGGCCGTCGGACTCCGCCTCCGGAAGTGCCACTGAGAAGCGCCGGCCTCCAACAGGTGTAGAGCGACCCCCGAAAGGCCAGGGTGGCCCCGCGAGCAAGGGTGTCTGCGACTGGACGGCAGCTTGGCCGCGGCTCCGCTCGGGTGAGTCTCTGGAAGCCGTTCTGGGGCTGTGAAGATGGCCCCTTGTTTAGTCTCCCGCGGAGGAGGAGGTGGAGGAGGTGCCGGCCCTGCTGACGACGCTTTGCGTCGCCAGGATCAGGAAGGGCCGGTGGTGCGAGGGCCTGTGTCTTCCTCAGTCCTAGTTTGACCCAACGCCCCGCGGACTGAGGGCCCCGCTGTCAGCACCCGGTGACCGTGCCCTGGTGGGAGCTGGGTCTCTGTGGCCTGCCTTGCCCTTTTGGGACTTACCTAACAGGGAAGTGGGAGGAAGGCAGCGCCAGGTAAGGCCTTCTGAGGACCCGGCGCGAGGGCCTTTTCTGAGGGTTGCGGAAGTAGGACGAAACCCTGTCATGTCCTTGGGTTTGAAGGACACCAGTTAAACCTGTTTGAGTCGCAGGTCTTCCTTGAGTTGCTGTCAGGATTGTGGGAAAAGGCCTGCCTACCTAGTTTGAGTTCGCGAAGGTTCTGACACCAAAAGTGGGATTCTGTTGTTAGGTAGACCGTTTAGTAATTGAACGTGGGCTGACAGTGTTTATCAAGTAATTTCTAGGTGTCTGCTTTATAAAAAATAATGAGTAATCATAGGTAGCATATTTCTCTGGATAAAAACTTGAGCCTTGAAAGAAGTTTGTAAGTTTCAAATATTTTAAACTTCCCACAGAATCTTCACACTATTAAATCGTACTTTAGTGAATTGTACTTTTAAAAAATACCACAAATTTTGATTTAGTGGAGTCCAAATAGACCTGCATATTCAGAGCATATGATTTGGTTAAATATGTGAAACTGAACAATATCCATTTTTCTTTTCCTTATTTAATTTAGGTGGTTAATCATTATCAACTTTTTTTATTGAGTAACTACAGTATATAAGATACTTTGCTAAGTCCTAAGGATATGAAATGATGGGCTATTTTAACATATTATAATAATTGCTCTTAATCTCATCCCACAGTGATGGTCATTGTTCTCCAGAATAGGGATGGAAGAAATATCGGTCCAGGAAGCAGCAGGATCACCAAGGATCCAGTTTCAGTCTTTGGAGACCCAGTATGAGGGTCTGCCCCCAGAGCCTCAGTTCGTGCAGGACACCGACATGGAACAGGGACTCACTGGGGGTAAGGCAGAGAGCACTGACATGTAGGAGAATGGGAGTGTAGAGGAGCTCCTGGGCCTGGTATGAGAGCAGTCAGGAACTTCAATTAGAAGCTAGCCCCTGGAGGAAGGTCTGGAAGGCAGGGACAGATGTGACTCAGTTCAGGCCTGGTCTGGGACTATCTATTAAAGACAGCCCTTATTTCCTTAATAGTCAGAGGTGGTCACTCACTCTGGTCCACCTATTTTTGTTCATACAACCTTCATTTCATTCCAGTTACCACAGCCACAGTAATTTCGAAGATAGGCTGCTTTTGCCACATCTCACAATCCCTGCCGGGCTTTCATTTCCTCTTAGGCTTAGGGCCTGTCCCTTCCCCTGTTCCCTTCACTTAGTTTCTTCCCTCCTTGATGACCTGGTTGCTTTGCCACCTGCTGTTCTGTTGCAACTGTAGTGCTTAGGACTAATCTAATTTTGATTTAAAAAGCCCCATTTACTTCCTTGGTTCAACACAAACCTATATAAATGTGTACATGTCACATTGATTATATAATATAACATTTTTATGTACTGTATAGGTAGGTTGGTCTGTCTTGTACTTTGTTTTGTAAGAATCTTAGATTACTTGTGGCCAACTGCAATGCTTGAAATAACGTGTCAGCAACACTGATTGAGGGCCACAGTGTGTAGAGTTCTGTGGGGAGAGTGGGGAAAGGATTGTGAGGAAACAGATGACCCTTCCTTATTCTAGGGGCGTTACACACTGGTTGCAGAGACAGTGTCTATTCACAAGAGAAAGGCTTAGTGATGTCTATAGAACAATATCTGGGAAAGGGTTGAAAGTCTACTAAATAGCCATGGCCCTGGCCCAGTCACTGCAAATCCTTATGCTTTGCTTTGCCCATCTGCAAAACAGGTATAGTGCTTATCCTTCTGTTAGAGGAATGTCATGTCATGAGGATAATATGAAATACAAGATTTCATATTAAAATCCTATATCATAGGTCTAAACATGTGTAACAGGGGATGCAAGTGCTGAGAAGGAGCAGAGTACACACTCAGTACCTGATAAATATTCATTGGTTTTAATAGAATGTTGATTAAAGAAGGGTCCCACTGACTCTCTCTTCCATAAGGGAGCCCTGTGGAAGGGCTGCTCTCACTTTTGGCTCCTTTCTCCTCCCTTAGCTCCACCTGTTCCCCAGGTGCCTCCTCTTCCCCACGAGGGAAGCCCAGGAGACCAGGCAGCTGCACTTCTGACAGCCAGGTACCAGGTGAGCTGAGGAACCCTCTGCTTTTCCTCAGGGATTGTTGCTGCTGATTGAATGTGGCCCTTCCCTCATCCGATCTGTAAACATTGCCTGGAATTTTTTTCAATAGCAGACCCCAGTTTGAGAACTGATCCTCTTCAGAGACCTGGACTTCACACAAACCACCTTCCCATCACCCCAACATCACCAGCAAAACTGTGTTTTTTCTTTATCTCTGGTGCTGTGTTTACTAGATGTTAAGGGGTTATGGAACTTGTTCCCTAGATTATATTCTGTTTTCACTCCTCCCGAACATAAATACACACTGGACATTCTCTCTATATCATCTCCTTTATTCTCTGGCCATCGTGCTATAGTGGCCTCATTCCCCAGAGCAGCGAGGCTGTGTTATTTCAGGAGTTTGTGACATTCGAGGATGTGGCTGTACACCTTACTCGAGAGGAATGGGGATGCCTGGACCCTGTTCAGAGGGATCTCTACAGAGAAGTGATGTTAGAGAATTATGGGAACGTGGTCTCACTGGGTAAGGACTGTCTTTTTATTCAGTTTACCTGTTGGGATTTTTATTGACTGAGTAGGTATGAGGTTTCTGAGAAAGTAGAGTGTGGCTCAGATTCCAGGTCTGAGAACCTTTGAATCCGCCATCTTTAAGGTAATCTCTGGGAGTGGGTTTCCTTTGGGGGTTTTAAGATGTGACATTCTCCTTATCCTGAGTTAATGGTTCCTGCTTTTGTGGGTTGTCTCTGTTAGAAAAGGGGAACTTGCTTGTGCTTTGCCTAAGTTTTCACCTTCCCTGTCTTTTCCTTTTTTATGAGAGCGACTCTAAGGCCTCCCAACCCACAGACACTTCCCTTCCTTGTAATTCAGTGCCCCTGAATCTAAGTTTCCCATTTCCCTCAGAAGAAGAAATACCTTTTTAAAACATAGGCTAAAGTCTTTCTTTCTGAGTAATTCCTCACCTCTTAAGAGCCCTAATTCCTCTCCAAGCAGGCAGAATTTGAGAGACTTCATTTAAAGGCATGATTCATGGCTACTGCTTTTCAGAGGGTCAACCAGTTGGAAATCCTAAGTAACCTCATCCCCAGCAGCAGAAGTCTCAGACTTAAACTAGTCTCTCCTTTGTCATTTGGATGGTAGAGTAGGCAGCAGAGATGAAGCAACCTGTGATGCTGAGGAAAAGCATCATTGGAGGTTGTTGGCCCCTTTGATGGTGAGCATTGCTCCTTTTCCTCTCTCTTTTTTGCCTGTCTCTGCTTTTGTACTTCTCGTTTATTTATGTATGTATTTAATCAGAGTTACTTTTTTCTCTTCTTTCTCTCTTTTTTAAAGTTTATTTTGCTTTGCCTGTGCTGGTGGCATCCAGGGTGTTGCTTTGTCTCTGTGATTACACTCAGGATTAAAGAGGTCGTCTTGTCTGTGGGGAGGTAGCCTGCCCAATGGGAAGTTTTTTAGCCTGTTTTCCATTCCTGGCTCTTTGATCTTTATAGGCATACTTCTCCGTCTTCCCACCACCCGGATTCATAATGTGAATTCCTGCCCGGCCTTGAGTCATACCCAGGCAAGTGCTTTCTCTGGAGAAACACTTGCAGTCCTTTCGGCAGGAATCTCCAAGAGATGGCCCAAGTATCGGCTTCCCATCGATATTGCTGGTCCCTGCTCGGAAACTCCTTTTCCACAATTATAAAATATTACAGTTGATAGATGGAATAGATGCTCCCCATGATGCCACCACTGTGTAAAATTGCAGCTCCTCAAATGACCTTTGTTAAATTTCTAAAGGGCCCAGGAAGCCCGCTGTTGCACCGATGCATTTGAATCCTATGTTTTGACTTCATTCAAAAGCATGGTTGATGACCACCTCCTTGTGTTCTGAGAAACCACAAAGGTCAACTCCAGCTCTTCATTGATGATCTTTTCATGTTATTTTAGGATGTGGAATGTATGCTTTGTATCCCTCCTTTTCTGGAGTGAACAGGACCTACCCCGTCTGTTGCCTAAATCTCCTGCAATGCCTGGGCTTTCCTCACATTTAACATTGTAGTCTTTATTACATCTCCGGGAACCCCGCCAGGATCCTGCAAAACCCTTTGTTCTTTGTTGCAAAACAGATTGATGCATTTATATGACCTTTCCTGATCAAGTGTTCCTTAGTTCTGTCCTTGATGGAGGGGAAATGGGAGGGCAGAAGAGTTCAATTTCTTTATTTCAGGGTATCAAATTGAATGTATATTTAATAACTTTGTATACTGTAAAATGATATGTAATTGTAAGATACTGTTAATTTTATCTAATAATTACATAATTTCCAACAGTTAATCTGTCTACTTTTTGGAGTAAAGAAACTTCTTAGCAGCTTAATCAGCTAAATGGCACAGCATGCTTTTAGATTGCATTTCATCCCATTTCCTCTGTCATCTCTGCACGTACTCAGGACACACATGCACACTCACACGTACTGGGTGCAAATGCATACAAGATACCCTCCTACTCAGTTTGCTTTTGTGACCAAGTTAGCAGCATCTCTTTAGTAATTATTTTTTACAGTCCTTGGGAAGTCATTTTCATAGTTGTAGGTTCAGCAAATCCCATGTGAAATTTAAAGTTATACACTTAATTAACTTAGCTCTATGTTTGGTATTGTGACTTTATAAATCAGTTGCTGACTTAGTAGACCTACTTTCCAGTTCATACCTTTGTCCCATAGCAGTAGCTCTGAGGTGTATTGTCACAGACATCAGAACTTTGGTCCTTTGTTTAAGTGCTTTGACTATTCTATAGTAAATATACAGAGTATGAACAACTGAGTAAAAGGGTGTATGTGTGGAGTGGTTCCCTGGTGGCGTAGTGGTTAGGCTTTGCTGCTCTCAACGCCGTGGCCTGGGTTCGATCTCTGCTCAGGGAACCAACCAAAAGAAAAACAGGGAAAAGTAGCTAAAAAGTCATAGTTTTCATTACCAAATCTAAAAGCACTTTTTGTTGACAGTGTACAAGGTTGGAACAATTAATTTTGTGAACTCTTCCTGAAAAAGTGCTACATATCTCAGTGCTAAATATAACTATGGTCACTGTTGAAGTACTCCCCTTGGGAAGCTATGCACTGACACCAGCGCCTAGTCCACCCTTCAAAGCATTTTTGGAACTCTTTTTCTAGAATGGCATCAGAGCTGTCGTTGTACCCAAAATCTGACAATTAAGTTCGAGAACTTGCTACTCTGCACTTACGTTGGCAACACTGTACAAACAACTCGGTAAGGTGTCATAACCTTCGCAAACTTAATTGTCAGATTTTGGGTAGACGACAGCTCTAAGGAGCCATTTCAGAAAGAGTTCCAAAATTGCTTTGAAGGGTGGACTAGGCCCTGGTGTTGGTGCATAGCTTCCCAAGGGGAGTATTTCAAAGGTGATCGTAGTCATATTCAGCAATAAGGTTTGTAACACTTTTTCTCACATGAGTTCAACAAATTAATTGTCTGACCATGTGTAAATTACTGGCTTGAGGGTCATACTCAAAGGGAAGTTATCTGTGATTTGGTGCTTAAAATGAAGATTAAGATTGGGAAAGAGGCCTGGATTGCATTTCACCTGGGGCGTTGTGGTAGGTGCCCTGTTAGATGACAGCATTAGAAATATGCTTATCAAAATTCTGTATGTGAACTGTAGTTGAAAAATAAAAAAAAATTTGAAGTGAAAAATAAAATTCTGGTTGATGGTAATGAGTTGATAAATCAGGAATGTTTGACATTTACCCATTACTTTTTGAGGTTGATGTCCTGAGGACAGAAATGATTTCATGTAGAATGTCTTTTATTGCCACAGCTGCTGCTTACTATTTATTGAGCAACCAGTATGTTACTAGGTACATATATATTTCATTTAATCCTTACTATAACTCTGTGAGCAGGTATTACTCTATCTTATGCCAGAGGAAACTGAGGTTCAGAGAAGTTAAATGTTCCATTCAGGGTCAGAGCTAGGCATGGGACTCAGATCTGACTCTGAAACCCATGCTCTTTTTCACTATTTTGTGCCATTATACAATTAGTCAAAACACATGTGGTATTTTTATATATTTTTATGGCTCTCTACAGTGATGACAATTAAAAATGGCCATGATAAATTGAACAGGCAGGCATAAGGTGGTACAGTTTGGGAGCAGAAAAAGACACATTCACGAAGTATAATTGTCTAGGGATATATTTCATCATAATAGGTATATACACAATAAAGATACTGCCAAGGGAGATTTTATTTGTGTAATTGCTAAGGACTGGGAAGAAAGGCATGAAGCTTCCAAATGGCTAAATTTTAGCACAACTCTAGTATAAGCACCAGACCAAATAATGAGGTATATTTTAAAGTTATTTTTAAAGACCAGATTAAGTTAAAAATAAATCTAATTAGAAAATGATCTTGGTTTAAATTTAAAAATCAAAAGGTTTTAATAAAAAATTAATTTTAGGTAGGAAAAATTTAAAGTAAATGCATATTTTGAAAGCATAGAGTTTTGACTTAAATTTAGGAAAAGGCATTCAGGCCAATGACATCTGCCTCAATGCTTTCTGTGACCCTGTGGTAGATTGGAAAGACTATAAACTGGAATCAGACTTGGGTTCCACTTCCAGCTGTAATACATTGAGCAAATATTTAAACTGACAGTCATTTTTTTTCATTTATAAAACATGAAAAATAATGTCTACCTATCTGGTTTCTGCCAAGGATTAAATTGGATTATGTTTTAAGTACCTGGCTCATAGTAGTTACATGTATGTTTGTTTGGTAAAAACAGCAAGTGATATGAGCTATAGACTAGGTATTTTAGTACAAATAAACAAATCTCAGAGGAGTGTTTAAATTATTTATTTGTAGTGGTATTTCCTCAAATTGAATATTGTTCAAACTGCCTAGGAGTTTGGATTTTTATTATAAAGAGATTTTCATTTCTTTGACACTAATGAACTCTTAGATCCCATTTAATTAAAACATCCATGACTCCACATCTGTTGGATCCTGGCTGTCTATGTATTGTTCTAATCACTATTTTTCTGTTCATTTTCATCTTTTGCTTTATTGTCAATATATTGGTCTTCTGTTCTCTTGCTGTACATACTCGTGTTTTGGAGGAAGAGATGGATTTCATTCACAATCATTATTTGTTACTAGTAGATTACTTAAAACCAGGTTCTGAAATAAGACTGGATTTGTGCCCTAGTTTCATCATTTATGAGCTTGGGCAAGTTAATTAACCTCTCTGAATCTTCATTTTCCCATTTGTAAAATGGGTATAATAATTCCTAAGTTATGGTGAGTATTAAGTGAGTGAAAGCTTGTAAAACTGTTGGTATAGTTATTTTGCACCTACCAAATGGTTAGTAAATCTTAGCTTAATACTTTGATGATGCAGGTGACTTTAAGTCTGTGTTTTGAACCCTGTTTGCTCATCTAAACCTGTCTTGTATCTCTTAACTGCCTGCTAAGCATTTTCTTTTAGGCCTTCTGCATTTTCATGAACTCAAGTCTAAAATCAAGCCCCTCATCCTATAGGAAGGTATTTTTTGTTGTGGGTATGAGATTTAAGGGTAGATACAGAGTAAAATTTTTTTCAGTTATCAAACTTAGGAACACCTTAATAAATATCTCAAAGTTAAAAGTTGCAATTTATGTTACCAGAATTCTGAGCAGAGTAATTGCTGCTTCATGCAACACTAACATTTTTTTAAACTTGGAAAACTATTTCATTTGAAATGGAGGACCTAAACTAAGTAAGTGTTCAGAAGGATAATTGACTTTGTTAATGCCCAGCAGGAATTCAGAAATACAGTAAATGTCTTTCTTATATCTTTTCTAATCTTTCTGCTCAGAGATTCTCACATGGAATTCCAAGAGGGCAACTGTTGCTTTATTACATTTTCCAGGCCCCAAACCCTTTCTAAAACATTGATTATCTGTTATATGTTGACAATTGAGCACAAAATTGGCACTCAATGAGTAGCTCTTAAATAAATTAATCAAAACAACTGCAAGATACAAGATACATGGTCTTTGCTATAAAAAATTTATAAATCAGGTAGAGATAATGATACTTGAAACCAATTTTTAAAATGTATAAACTCCATTGTATTATATAATGACATGGCAGGATAAGAGGAACAAATAATAAATTTTGTGGATACTCAATAAATGGAAAAAAAGGCTTTTGGAGATGAAAGGCTTGAGATAGACCTTGTGTATGTGCTACTAGAAGCTTTTTGTGCTGAGCACATATTAAAAAATGCCCCTTTGATACTTCAGTAGTTGCCTTCAGAAGCAGACTGCCTCTCACTTTCACTTGATAAGGAATTAGATCCTAGCAGTCCATTATGCAAGCCAAAGAAAGACCATTTCATGGGAAGATGCACTTTCCTCACTGTATCATATCTATCTCTTCATTTAAGAGTGTAAGGTCCTTGTGGGGATGGAATTTTTCTGCTTGGGCTCTTTATCCCCTACATACTTTGCATATAGGGGACACCCCATAAATGTTAAAAAAG
Source organism: Lyroderma lyra (assembly GCA_004026885.1). Lineage (NCBI taxonomy): Eukaryota > Metazoa > Chordata > Mammalia > Chiroptera > Megadermatidae > Lyroderma > Lyroderma lyra. The sequence goes on along the minus strand of PVJL010003580.1, from coordinate 104,709 downwards.
ATTGCAAGCTCCTAATGGGTTAGAATGTGTCATATTCTTGTTTCTTCATGTGGAATGAAAGAAATTGTTTCTTAAGGTTAGTCCTAGGATTATGTATTCAGTCATCACTGATTGTCTTGCTACAGTTCAGCTCACTCCATAGCAAGTGCTTTAGTATTCATCTTTCTCTAGTTCAGCAAAGTTATAATTTTGGTTACCTGAATTTTGATTAGGTCTAATATCGTAGACCATGTCTAACATAAGATTGATGTATAGGCAACAGACGAGGAGTGAAAATGAGTATTTCTGTGATATTATGCCATGCACAAATTCCCTTGTCTGAGTAATGTTTAAATGACTACTATTGCTCCCAAAAGTCATCAGCTTGCCCCTTAACACACCTCTTTTCTAGAGCACAAATAAGAGCTCCTTGTAGCTCCTAGAGCTTGTACTCTCCAGGCCTTCCTGCTGTCTTCTAAGAATTTACTTCCTTCATTAACCATTAGTTAATAGAAAAAGTGGCTGGTGGAATATCTGGGGATAAATTGCCACATCCCATTTCCTTCTCTATGAGCAGGATTTCCAATTTCCAAGCCTGATGGGATCTCCCAGCTGGAACAAGATCTACAGGTCTTTGATCTGGAAACTAAGACTAGAGAAGTCTTAAGAGATGACTGCTCAGGTGAGTAAGGCAGAATCCATCAGATGGAATTAGTAGGGAAGTAAAGTCCAGTTGTTGAGTCAAGTTGTAGCTACTTTGGCAACCAGAATGAAGAGCTCTGTCTGTATCCCAGAATGGAGAGCTCTTTCCTATTCCCTTCAGTTTTGATTATCTCTTTACATTTATTTTGTCTTTTGTCATCCACAAGTTGTACTAGGTCCCCGTTGAAGTTGCTTATCTTTGATTCTTTTGAACATTTTCCTATTAACTCCTTTGAAACACCTTAATTGGTTATCTTCTTATTCTGATGAAAGTATCTTCTGTTTCTACCCCACCCTGAACCATTTGGGTTCTACCTCACTGCTCCTATTCATGCCTTTATTTCTTCTGTTGAGATGTTGTGCCTGTGTTTCAGAGTAAATAAACTTCACTTACCCTGGTTGAGACTAGATTATTTAGTTTTTTTTTTTCTATCTGAGTTTCCTTTTTCTAAGCACAGGATACAGATTATATTTGCATTTTCTATTTATATATTGAATCAGATGGAGAAACCAGAGAAGAGAACAAGCTGTTGATTCCTAAGCAGAAAATTTCAGAAGAAGTACATTCATACAAAGTGAGAGTAGGAAGACTCAAAAAGGATATTGTCCAAGTTCCTGAGACTAGAAAAGTATATAAACCTGAGGACAGATTAGAAAGGCTTCAGGAAATCCTAAGGAAATTTCTCTTCCTGGAGAGAGAGTTCAGACACATAACAATCAGCAAGAAAACCTTCACCAGTGAGAAGAACAATGAATGTAATGAACCTGAAAAAAGCTTCGGTCTGGAATCTACCCTTGATACAGATCAAAGAGATCTTAGAATACAGAACATTGATGACATTGATAAGTATGACATGAGCCTCAACCAGAATCCAGCTGCTGATAAACATAAACAACTAAATCTAACACAGGAATTCCAGAGTAATGAATATAAAGAAAGCTTGATGGATCTTTCCCACATTAGTAAATGTGAGAGCATACCTACCACTGAGAAATCCTATAAATGTGATGCTTGTGAGAAAATCTTCCATCAGAGCTCAGCCCTTTCTAGACATCAGAGAATTCATACCAGAGAGAAACCTTACAAATGTAAAGAATGTGAAAAATCTTTCAGTCAGAGCTCAAGTCTTAGTCGACATAAAAGAATACATACTAGAGAGAAACCCTATAAATGCGAAGCATCTGATAAGTCCTGTGAGTCATCTGATAAATCCTCTAGTCAGAGCTCAGGCATAATTCAGCATAAGAGGATTCACACTAGAACAAAATCTTATAAATGTAGCAATTGTGAAAGAGTCTTCAGTCGTAGTGTACACCTTATTCAACATCAGAGAATTCATAGAGAGATGCCTTGTAAGTGTACTGTATGTGGCAGTGACTTTTATCATACCTCATACCTAGTCGAACATCAGAAGGTTCACTGTGAAGAGAAAGCATATGAATACAACGAATGTGGGCTGACCTTTATTAAACATCAAGGAATTCATCTTAAAGAAAAGCCCTATACATGTAATGAATGTGGGAAAGACTTCAGATTGAATTCCCATCTTATTCAGCATCAAAGAATTCACACAGGAGAAAAACCACACGAATGTAATGAATGCGGAAAAGCTTTCAGTCAAACCTCATGCCTTATTCAGCATCACAAAATTCATAGAAAAGAGAAAACCTCTGAGTGTAATGATTATGAGGAAAGTTTTAATCATAGCTCAGATTTTGTCCTGCAACAAGAAGTCCTCACCAGAGAAAAAGCCTTTGATTGTGATGCATGGGAAAAGAATATCAGTCAGAGAGCCCACCTTGTTCAACATCAAAGAATTCATACCAAAGAAAAGCTTTATGAATGTAATGAACATGGGAAGACGTTTAGTCAAGTTCATACCTCATTCAACATCTGAGCGTTCACACCAGGGAGAGAGAAATCGCATATGTACTGAATATGGTAAAACCTTCAGTTATAGCTCAACCTTTATTCAGTATTGGAGAGTTCACATCAAAGAGAAGCCCTCTAATGTGACAACTGTAAGGAAGCTATTAATGTTAAGCAATGCCTGCAAACCCATACCAATGAAAAAAACCTATGAATATATTGAATGTGGTAAATGCTTCACTGCTACATTTATACCTTAGTCACCATTGGAGAATTCATACAAGAATAAACTTCCATCGCTGTAATGAATGTGAAAAAGCCTTCAGTCAAAGAAACTACCTTGTTCAGCATCAAATTCATTCCATGCAGAAAGCCTATGAATGTGATCAATGTGTGTGTGTGTGGGGGGGGAGGGAGGTTGAGGGAGGTTGAGGGAGGGAGAATTCATTCATATTTCAACCCTCATTCAAAATCAAAGAATCCATACCCTAGGAAGCCATTTGAGAGTAGGAGTTCAAGTCTTTTTAATCATCAAAATATCTATACCAGACCAGAATCTGATATAATGCAAATGGAAAAATTTACTGCTATATTTTAGTCTTTACTTAATATCGAAATACTGAAGAGAAAATTGTCGATTCTTAGTATATGAAATGGTTAATATGTAGTCCCAGTCTTTTTCATTGCAGGCTAATTTAGCCTGAGGAGTGACTTGCTGATACAGTGCTGTTATGACATTCTTTTATTTAATATAATAGGTGTTGTAAGTAACTATGTATACTTTATTTATGGAATTCATTTAAGCTTTTATTTTAATATGGCCTATAAACTTTTTTTTTCCTGAAATTGGTACTTACTATTTACTGCTTCCCTAAGATATTGTTATTACACCAATGTTAAAACATCTAGAAAGTAGCTCAGTTCCCTTTTTCTACTGTTCTCAGCCCCAGTTCTCTCCAAAATGGACTTTTAGGCCTGCTCTTATTTGAAGACCCTATTTATTTGTTTTCAGCCACAGCAGTTGGATTCCTGTTCATTTTTCCATTCTGTTGTAATGGTGGTTTCCTTGTTTTAAGCTTTTCACCAGCAGTTATGCCTTCCCCTACTTGATGTTGCTGTTTTGGTGTCTTCTTTCTTAAAGTAAAGCAACTTCCTTTAAAAGAATTGGATTTCCACATTTTGTCCATCCATGAGTATGAAGAATTCTGACTCCTGTGAGTTTATGGTGGGCAGCTAAACATTTTTAAGTGATATCCAAGTTCTTAGCTGCCTTGTCTGCATCCACAGCCCTCTAAAAGAGCTGATGCGGACATCGGAGCCAAAAGGATTTTGGTGGTCTAGGTACATTCATTTAGTGCTTAGTTTGCATGTCTAAGTTTAGAATTACTTTATGTACTTCCATGGAAGACCAGCAAAATGCTTAGGTATGCTTTTGATAAAGCAAAACATAGGCATGCATAAAAAAACCTAGAGAGCTTCGTAAGGTGGAGAGCTCAGCCTTCCAACAGAAATATTTCTGTTGTTATGTAATTTCCAAAGAGAGTATTTCAAGAGAGTGGCAGATCTGTTCCTGGTAAAATTTTAACTGTTACAGTTGGTCCTTTTATCTTTTTGGATTTTTACCTCCAGTCTTCCCTCATCAATCCAGGACAGTATTTGAAGTGTGGGGGCTTTGTGTATAATTATTTATCATTATCACATTTTTTGTATTTTACTAGAGTCTACAGGCCATATAAAAGAATGTAGTTTTATTGATTGATAAAAATTATCACAGATATTGGCTCCAGAGTTCATAACATCTAGCAACAGTTTGTGATGATGTCAAAGCATTTTACTATATTTTCCATCTTAAGCTTCATAACATTTTGTGAATAAAACAAGTGTTATTTAAAATTCTAGTTGTCATTCCAGCAATTGAGGCCTTCATAGTTTAGATGTTATAATATTCACGAGGGATCCTCAATAAATATATTAAAAATATTGCTCGCTTTATAAGCATCTTATGACTAATCTCTAGGATAGGTCCACCATTATATTTTACCTCTTAGCCATCAGCAAGCATAGGATCTCATCAGGGCAAGGTAGGGATCTAAACGAATTGATCCAAATGTAAAAGCAAATGAAAATGCATGTTTTTTTCCTGTCAATGAACATGTATGCCCTTATATAGAGAGACTGTCACTTCAAGTGATTATGAAACAGAGAATTAAGTAATCTCTAAATAACAGAATATGTAAAAATCACATGTATGCATTTGATTTAGGAATGTGCTTTTGTACCTCCACTTGAATAAAGATATGTTTGATACTCTGAGAATCTGTTTTAAATAAAGTCTGAAGGCCTTAGCCAGAAGCATTTGGGAATTTTGGAATCACCTTCTTGGCTGCAACTCATTTCCTTCCAGAAACCTGCTTCACAAGAAGAGTTGATCACTTTTGTGTGTACTGACACTTGCTCTTACAGACCTCTGGAGGAACAAAGTCTGAATTAACTGTTATTCGATTGGGATGCTGTCAGTACATAAAATAAGAGTAAATTGTTTGAGATTTCAGCAGAACTGGGCAGAATGTTTTTCTTAATCAAATTTTTAAAAATGAGAAACCAAAATAATCCTTGAGGGCATGTAACCTGCCACTTTAAGCTTGCTGATATTTAATTGGTTCAATGTAATATTTGTGTTCTTAGTCTTTTTAGTCTTGAAGATTGGAGAGGGAAGAGAAAAAAATCTAATAGTTGAGGGACACCTAATTTTATCTGTCTTCACTCTATCCACCCACCCATATGTACATACATGTTTGTACCTATTCAAACTTAATCCTCACAACAACTCTGCAAGAGAACTAACTTTTGCAGAGGAACTGAGGTGGAGATTAAAGAACTTGGTAGGGTCAAATAGCAGTTTCAAAGTCAGGTATCTGACTCTAAAGCTTTCCATCATCATGAAGGTGAAATTAGATACCAACCAGAGAAGTTTTCTTTGATAGCCATGGTATACCTCATGATTCCCTATTACCAGTTTGCATTGGATCCTGATTGCTCCCAGAGCTCTCTGGGATACTAAGAGAAAATACTCAAATATCTTCTGGGAGCTAGTCAGAGACCCCCTTGTTGAAACAGGCTTAGACAATTTTGACAACAGCCCACAGGTCAAAGCTTCCAAATCCCTGTCTTCTGCCAAGCCACCCACAACTCCGAGCATCACTATATTTACACTTCCATTTTTAAATGCCCAAATGTACTTTTATTTTTTTTCTGCTAACTAAAACTCACTGATGGACATGTATCTTTACCAAGATTTACTCTTACCTCTGGTTGTATTAGCAGTGGAGCAAAGAGGGTAATGGGAAAATGAAGTTTGAGTCCTAAGTTTTGTCTTGAACAAAGGAGTGGACAGAGGTAGACTGGAGATATGGAGTATGCTGAAAGAGGAGCAGAGAGAGTATTTCAGATGAGAAAGCATATCAGAAGGCAATGAACAATGGAGATATGCCTCACCCTAGGAAATCTAATGTGGGTAACTGAGGAAGTTTAAGAATAAAGTTCAGAGGAGGCCTCTGGGGTGTCATCTCAGCAAAACAATGGGTTCCCATATCTAAAAATATAACCTCATCTGTCTATTTAGTAATACAGTTGCCAGGTGCTATAGTATTCAATGCTAGCCAATTGATACAATTAACCTAATCAAATGAATTAAACCATCCATTGAGTAAAGAACAGATTATTTGTCAAAACAGTGGCTTTGGAATTAGACATATCTGTGTTTTGCACTTTGCTGTTGACTAGCTTTGTAGCTTTGGAAATTTTACTTAGCCCTCTAGTTTTCTTGTTTATAAAATGTGGTTAATGACAAGAAAATTAAAGAGAATGTAAAAAGTACTGGTTATGCAGTAAGTGCCTAAAAGTTGCTAATATAAAAACCAGTAAAAATAGAAGAAAGATGTTTAGATAGAAGGGAGATAAAATTTTAAAAGGGAATTAATGAGCAAGCATTTATTATAGTCCAGGAAGGGATACCCTGGGTTTGGAGAACTTAAATAAGACGAGAGAAATCATCGGGCTTCCTGGGCTATGGGAAGAACTGCCTCCCTACAGGTATTCCCTGCTTAAGTCAGCAAACTGACATGTCTCTTGATGTTCGTATCATGTAACATCACGTTTTCAAAATGAGTGTGTGAAGGAACCATTGTTTAATCCAAGACTAAGTGATTTCAGTCAGAAGTTGGTGCCCTGCACAAATGGCACAATTTTTTTATTTTGCTGATGCATCCTATTCACTCTCTTCACTTAGAAAATAATTAGCCTTTTATATTTGTATTTCATGTTTATAAATTTATAACGGGCATAATTACAAGCATCTGTATTTTTTCTTTTCTACAGTTGCTCATATTAGAAGTGTCCACCTAGTCTGTCTTCATTGTCCTTCCAGGATGCAGTTAGACACCAGGGTCTGGTTTGAATAGGCCAGGGTTCAAATGCTGCCTCTAGTTGCTTACTACCTCTGCCCCACCTGACATGTAAGATAGTAAATGTATCAACTTCATCGGATTGTTGTGAGGATTGATGAAATATGTCAGTTTAAGTGCTCTACAATGGTAACTTATTCTGAGTTTAGCAGGAAACCACCCTTATCATACATAACTCATTGTTTTAGCTTTTTTTATCCTGCTTCAACAAATCGAAAGTGCCTCTGGTCCGTACTCCAGGTGCAGAAGGCTTTTTGGATCTTGACCTAAGGCTTTTCTTCTTTATATTGATATTGGTACCAATATGTTCCTCTTGCTTGTTTATATACTGAAGGCTTAGACACAAAACTGGGAGCAGCTGGGTTGAAGGCGACAAAGGGATAGAAGGACAGGGTGGATTGAGGGTTTAGATAACCAATTCGGGCCCAGCAGCGTCAACCTGCCCTGTAATTATGAAAAAGGGAGGTGAGATGAGTGGTAAAAACAAAGCAGGAATAAAGTGGAGGAGGTAAATGGGGTGCACACCAGACGGAAGGGATGGGGAAGAAGTAAATAACTGATTTAGATCCTCGGTCCGCTTAGGCGATGAAGGGCAAATAGAGAAATCTGTCCCATCCTCCTATAATCCTTCTTGGGAGAAGAGCAGATACCGAAGGAGGTCCCCACCCCCACGCCGCTATGGACCCAACTCTCCAGCTGCCCCTGGAGAACTTGCAATCGAGATTAGACCTCCGAGCTGTCTAGATAGGATCCGGAAGTGCACGCCCAGGAACCCGAGTTTCGGGGCCTCCTGCTGGAGACTGAGGTCCCGGACACTGTGGAGCGCATGGGTGGAGTTGAGCAAGTGAGTCTCGGTTCGGGGCTCAGCGATCCCGGGCAGGGGTAGGAGAGTGGGGCCGCCCGTGTCGTCGCCGTGGCAAGTTCGGACTACGATTTCAGGCTCTGGCTGGCGGGACTCCTGTGGGGTTGGTGTGCGGCCACAGGAACCTGCTCGGTCCGGCCGGAGCGCCTCGGGCTTCAGGCCGCTTCTCGACGCTGCCAGCCTGGGCCCAGTCGGCCTGGAGAGAGAATGAAGCTTCTCAGACCTGGCTTGGGAAAGTTTCACCTACCGTTTTTCCTCTATCTATCCCTTTCTCTCATCCTTTCGTGATGTGACTGCCTGTCCCTTGTGTCCTGAGGAATTTTTAGAGAAGATCTTGGCTTTGGAGCAGCAAGGAGGATTGGACTCAGCCCATGGAGAAGCTGCCTGAGCAGATGTCCCCAGAATCCCCGTTTCCACCCCCTAAGCAGGAATCTTGAAAGAGCTAGGGTCAGCAAGTGACCTAACTGGCTTTGTCTAAATTTGGTCCTTACTGGGACCCCAGATCAAAAGGACACAATTTACCTTACACTTAGAAATGTCCAGTTTTTCTTTTAAAAAAAATTATTTAAAGCTCTATTACATGTAAATAAAGCCTAAAAGTCTTTTTTGACTCTGGGGCAAACCTGCAGGAGTATAATCATAGCACTGAGTCTTGAGGAGCTGTCATTCCAGCACCTGCCAACTTGCTTGGCCTTTGGAGAAGCTCAGTGAATGTTGTGTGAGTAAATAAATTAATAAATCCAGCAAAGTATGCCCCATACCCCAAGTACCAGGAAAAGAGTGGGCTCCTCCCCTGTTCTATCCAGGCTCTCCATCATTAGAAACATTTTTCATCCAAGATATGAACTGCAAGACAGTGCCTTGCCTGTGGCAGTACAGTAGACAAGTCAGCCATCTTGTCTAAAATGAGGTTAAACTGGGAGTTCCCTGATGGTGCAGTGGCTTAAGGCATCGGTGCTGGCGCTGTCAGCGCTGTGGCTTGGGTTCGTTTCCCAGTCAGGGAGCTACCCACATACCAAAAAGCAAAAAAAAAAAAAAAAAAAAAAAAAAAAAAAAAAAAAAAAAAAAAAAAAAAAAAAAAAAAAAAATGAGGTTAAACTATAAATACCCACATTTTTGTTTTCAATCTACCATCTTACCATTATCTGGCATATGTCTGGACATTAAAAAAAGTGGACGTGAATTATTTAACTGAGGGGCAAAGGCTTAGGTATTTCACATTGGGACTTTGAGCTGGCTTATGTTTGGAGAGATTTTTCTTTCACACATTTAGCCTTCTAATGATGTTTTCAGGCTAATTTTAAACAAGTATTTATTGAGTTATTATTATGAGGTGTTGAGACTAAGTTGAAAGAAAACCTAACCCCTACCCATCCATGAGCTTAGAATTAAGTTGGAATAGTTAACTATGAGGCTGTGGGACAATAAACAATGTAACAGTTCATAAGAAAAGATCTCTGTGAACTGGTATTAGCCCAGAAGGCTTAGAAAATTATGAGTTTGGCCTTGGAAGAATTTAGAGTAAGAAAGGAGTCAGGTTTTAAATGAGAAAGGATAGGACAGGCCCTTATCAGAGGCTCCTTGCTGCTAGTCTATGAGAGGCCAAGTGCTGGTATTCACCTTCCCAAAATATTCCTGTTAGTTCACAGTACCCACTGGATTCAGTCCATACTTCATTACCTGGCATTCAGGATCCTCTGTGGGATTCAACTTTAAATTCTTACCTCAGTGTTTCCAAAGACAAACCAAGTAAGAGTGGTTTGTCTGTACAAGGTAATACAGAAGACACTGTGCTACCCACTGTTGTGCACTTGTGTCCTTTTACTCACATAGCATTGTGGCTTCCTTTGTTTTCTGCCTATCCAAACCCCACATGTCTCAGGGTCCCATGCTTGAAGACTGAGTGCAAGACAACCTCTTCCATGAAGCTTCTCAGTTATTGGGCAGTAGAGGGAAGTTGGAAATAATTGCTTTTGTTCCATTCACTATCATACTTCTGAAAAAGAAATCTTCACCAGTTGCTTGATATCTTTGTCATTGTCATTCACTTCTCAACACAGGGCACTGCTTCTGTGCCATCAAAACTGGTATGTCCAAGCTGACTGTGGCTTAACTAATGAATCCACTGAACACATTTTTTTCAGTCCTAATTATTTTGACTCCTTAGTATTTTTTGTTGATGTGATCAGTCTTCTTTATAACTCTTGTCCTTTGGTTTTATAAGCACCGTATTCTCCTGGTCTGCCTCTTGCCTTCTCAGGGATTTTGCCACTCCTGTTTCTCCACCTGTTCCTTAAGCATTGATTTTCCCCAAGACTGTTTTCATCCCTCTTTGTGGGTAATCCTATCTGCTGCCATGACTTTAGTTACCACTGTACACTGCTCTTGCACTCAGCCGACTCCTGGATACTAGATGGTCATAGATGCACTTCTGAGCTCATCCTTTTCCTCCATCCCCTATCTCCCTACCTTCCAATGACTACTTTGGTTAATTTTGTTATTGTTAAATTTATTGGGGCAACTTTGGTTAGTAAAATTTACATAGGTTCCAGGTGTACAGTTCTATAGTACATCATCTATGTGTTGTGTTAATTGTTCATTACCCAGAGTTCAGTTCTCTTTCCATCACCATATGTTTGCAATACTGTCCACTTTGGTTAATTTTAATGACTGGTTTTCCCAAGCCAGAAAACTTGGAGTTGTCCTCTGTTCTCCTTCCCTCCATATTCCATTACCAAATTTTACCAATTTTTATTCAGAAAGATCTGATTCTGTTGCCTGTCACTACCACTTTCTCATTTTAGGCCCCTTATATTTTCTCTGGGTTGTTGATGCAACCATATGTTTTGGTCATTTCCCCAACTCTAGGCTCTCCTCGATACTGCTGCAAGAATAAACTTCCCTGGAAATCTGGCTGATCATATGCTCTTCCTGTAGGAGAAAGTCCAAAATCCTTAGTGTGGCTTACATGTCTCTTCATTATCTGGCCCTACTCTATTATTTTTCTACCATATCTCTTGCTTTCTGCCTACATGGAGCATACATTTCAATCATGTTGAAATTTTTTTCAATAAACTTTAAATTTAGTATTCCCTTTTAGGTTTCTGAGCTTTAGGTATACTGTTATTTTTGCCTGGAATACTCTCTACCTTGTTGATCCTTGTCATATTTCAAGACCCAGCTCACTTCATTCTTTGAGGATGCCATACCCAACTCACTTAAGTAGGTTGTTGTCATTCCTAGTTTTGTGCTTTGAAGCACTTTGAGCATATACAGAGGGAGCCAAAAAAATATATACACAATTTAAGAAAGGAAAAAAACTGTATTAAAATTGTAATACTTGACATATACCAAATAGCAAAAGATGAATACATGTCATGTTTGACTTCTACAATTACAAGGGGTACTCAAAGTGGTTACCATCAGCATCCAGACACTTCTGATTACAGCAAATTACTGCTTGAGCAACGTTGACCAAAGTGTCCACTTGTATCACTGCACATGCCCTTTCAGTTTCTTCCTGAAGTACTGCCAGTGTCGCCAGTTTTCTCTGGTACACCACATCCTTTAAGGTGGAAGTCGAGCTGTGTTAAGTCAGGAGAACATGGGGGAAACTCAAACAATGTTCTCGAATTTCAAATACCACTTCAAAATGGTCTTGCACTCCTCAAACAATAACTATGTTTCTGCCATTTTCTTTGACCTTCCTATTGCATGGTGACACTAGTATTTATTTGATTAATGTTATATTTTGAGTGAATGTCATACTACACTTGCTACTGTAATTCAACTTTGAAAAGTAATACATAGATAACATCTCTTAAAATAGTATACATTTTTTTGGTACACCATATATCCGTTTTAATTACCAGTATCTTGCACACAGTAGGTGGTAAATATGTTTGTTGATTGGCAAAATCAAACAGGAAGTATATTAGTTTCTTAAGGCTGTTGGATTATAACAAATTACCACAACTCTATGACTTAAAACAACTGAACCGTGTTCTGTCACAGTTCTGGAGGCTAGAAGTCTACAAGGGCCAAGCTCCCTCTGAAGGCTCTAGGGAAGAATCCTTCCTTGACTGTTCTTAGCTTCTGGTGGCTCCCAGCAATCCTTGGCTTGTAGCTGCATCATTCCAGTCTGTCTCTAGGCTTTCTTCACTGTGCGTTTCAGTGTCTGACTCCTCTCCTTTGTCTTATAAAGATGCGGGTCAAAGGATTTAGGACCCACCTATATTCATTATGACCTTAACTAATTGTTTCAGCAAAGACAATGTTCCAAATAAAGATGGTGGACATGAACTTTTTTGGGGGGTTGGGGAGGGGACACAGTTTAACCCAGTACAGCAAGCATTGCTCATTTCTTAGGTTGTTAGAAGTAAATGTACTTGGGATCACACAACTTTGTAATTAAATTACTTGAAGAACTGCAAAGATTTGCCCCTCCCTTTAAATTAGAAGCAGATTGGTCAAGAAATGTTTTTGAAACCTTCGGCTACAGCAACACATTTTATTTGCCTTTTATTTCAGGAGGCAGCCACTCTTTTCTTGGGATTCTCTAGCTCAGTCTAGACTTGTCCCTGTCTACTGAGGCATTCCAGAGGGTCCTGCTATGAAGGGATATATCATATTTTGCCTTGTATAATGTATACTTTTTCTCTCTAGTTTGTGAGGGAAAAATAAGGATGCATATTGAACATGGGTAGTACTAATTTCGTATCTATATAAATGTTTTTAATTCCTTTATTTATGATTATGAGTTAAAAGTGTAACTCTAGAATCTAATCAATAATGATATCTGTATGCAAAATAAGACTCTAGAATACGATAATTAGTTTTATATAAAGAATTTTATACACAAAATTTCTTGTACCTTGTATCTGTTCCTATGCTTTGTAATATTTGTTAAATAAAATTTCTTGTACCACAATATGTTAAAAAATAAATGCTAAAATTCCTCTATAATACAAAAAACAAGTACCTAAATATAAACAAATAAACATTTGAATTAAAAAATTAAAATGAAGTATTTTTTTCCCTGAAAATTTGTGCCAAAAACATGGGTGTGCATTATATACAGCAGCACATTATACACAACAGCACATTATACATCATTATACATGGCAAAATATGGTACATCTCTGAATTGTATTTATATTTTACTCTAGAAGAGTTTTTATAAATGGTCTATTTATTACCAGGGGGCAACCGAGTCCGGGCTCGTGCTGCCTGTGCCTTTCAACCAATAGACTGACACAAGTGTTGGGTTGTAGAATAGGCGTTTATTATCAAGATACCAGTGGCCTGAGAAGGCAGCGGGTTAGCACCCTTAGAGACTGCCTTGACACTTTCAGCCCAGATGGGGTTTTTAAAGGGAAAATCTTAGCATTCTTCTAGAGGCCCCATGGATTATGTGAAGGTCCTGAAGTGGGATGGGGAGGGTCAGTAGTCAAGCTACTGGTTCTTCTTTTGGGCTGTCTGGTTACTCTGGCAACATTATCATGGAACGACATAAAAAAAAAAAATACTGGGCCATCATGTTAATAATCAGCAAGCATAAATCACAAGTGCCAGGGCAATTAGCTAAAGTCTAGCAAGGCACCATTTGTTAAAGTTTTTACAAGTATCAGGGCAAAGCATAAACTCCAGGATGATTAACTAACACTAGAGACAAGAGCATTTAGGAATACAATTAGAAAACACAAACTACAAGTTTTAGAATGATTAACTGATGCTGAGGCAAAGGACATTCCAGGAATCAAGCTAAGAGCCTTGTGTTTAAATCTAGGGACTGGAGAAACTAAGAAAGTGATCTAAGACTTGGGACAGAGACTGGGAAAAAGAGGCTAGAGATTCTATGAGGCCTATTGCCTGGGAACCCTCCTGCTCAACCCTTTTTCAATTCCCCACTGTCAGTAGTAGGATCTCATATCTATGAGATTTGTTTAAGTGGAAAATCGTCACTATGCTGTTGGAGGAAGATTTTAGCCTCAGATTGTCATTGAGCCTAGCTTCATAGTTAGGACCTTAATGATTTACAGATTCTTCTCTTAGGGGATTAGAACTTCCTTTTAATGGATTGCTGGGAAATAATCAGGAGCACTTTTAAGCACCTAATGTGTGTACAGTTCTTTACATAGTCCTGGGGTTGGAGAAGAAGAAATGGAAGACTTATATCACTCTGGAGATCCTTTCAATATAAATTGAAGGGAAACATACACAAAACTAAAAATATTTCTGAGAGGCTCAAAGACTATGTGGTTAATTAAATACCACGAGGGAGGCAGAACTGTATGCTTTAGTTATTCAAAGGAAAGATACCACTTCCAGCTGGGGTTTGGAGTGGGGTTAAGTTTCACAAATTGAGCCAGGTCTTGAAGGATTAATGGATTTGAATAGGTTAAGTTGGAAGGCAGGCTGCTCCAGGTGAAGGGAGAAGGTTGAGTAAAAAAGGAAATGGCTGGGGATATAAATGTTCAGGGGATATTAGTGTAGGTTAACTGGAACATAGAAGAGGTGATAGGGGATGAGACTGTAAAGTGGAGTAAGATTGTGGAAAATGAATGCCAGGCCAAGGAGTTTAGGTTTTGTTTGGCAGAAACACTGAGATACGCTTACGATCTTGAGGGCCTCCATACTATAGTATAGGCCCCATAAAGTCTGAAGTCTCTGCTTTCCCAGTTCCCCAGTCTTAATTACTTTCTTAACCAGTTTTCCCTGGGCCCTGAAACTTAAACAATAGGCCGTTAGCCTGGATTTCCCAGAATATCCTTTGCCCCGGTTTCTATTAATCATTCTAAAACTTGCAGTTTGTGTTTTCTAATTGTATTCTCAAATGCTCCTGTCTCTAGTGTTAGTTAATCATCTGGAGTTTAGGCTTTGCCCTGACACTTGTAAAAACTTTAACAAATGGTGCCTTGCTAGACTTTTAGCTAATTGCCCTGGCACTTGTGATTTATGCTTGCTGATTATTAACATGATGGTCCAGTATTTTTTTTTCAGGCTGTGTGTTCCTGGGATGATAACATTGCTGGAATAACCAGACAGCCCGAAAGAAGAACCAGGCTCCATGTAGCTTGATGACCGACCCCCGCCCCAGCAGCCTCCCGCCCCACCACCTTCACATAGCAGAGGGCCCCTAGAAGAATGCCAAGATTTCCCCTTTAAAAACTCCATCTGGACTGAGAGTGTTAAGACAGTCTCTAGGGTGTGAACCCACTGCTTTCTCAGGTCACTTGATAGTAAATGCCTATTCTATAACCCAACACCTATGTAGATCTAATTGGGTGAGTGGCACAGGCAGCATGGATCTGGATCTTGTTTGCCCTCAGGCAACATTAACTTTTCCTAACAGGAGGATAGCAGCTGAGTATTGTGTATCAAAAAAGAGAATTCGACGAGAGCTGAGAAGAACTTGGGACCTGACTTTGGGACATGTAATATAGGAAGGCAAGGACAAAATCAAAAGTGTATTGTAGGGGGTTCCCTGGTGGTATAGTGGCTAGGCTTCAGGCGCTCTCAATGCCACTGCCTGGACTTGATTCCCAGCCAGGGAACCAAAACAAAACAAAACAAAACAAAAACAAAACAAAAAAACCCCCCACCAAAGTATATTGTAGGTAGAAGCAATAACACTTGCTTACTAAGTGCATGTGGAGCAGAGAAGGGAGTCTCCTCTCCTTTTTTATTTTGAAAAATGTGAAAGCTGCAGGAAAGCTGCAAGAATATTATACAAAATACTCATATACCAGAAGAAGGAGGGTTTTGGGATTGGTATGAAGGCCACATGGAAATGTCTTAGTTAGCTTATTGGAGATGTGACAGCTGATTTACAAATATCCCCCATCTCAGTAGATGGGAATACCAGCCCTCCAGCTACTCAACCCAGAGAGAAACCTTTGTTTCTCTCATATCCATATCTATCAGTCAATAATCTTGTCATCATGACCATCATCTAGGTACTTCTTACTAGCTCCTGTGCCACTGTATTGGTCCAAGTGGTTATCACCTCTCTCACCTGGATTATTGCAATAGCCTCCTGGCTGGTTGTCCTGCCTCTGCTATTGCCTACCTACAGCCTTTGCCCAACATAGCAGCCAGCATGATCCTATTGAAATCTCAAGTCTTGTCTTCCTCTGGTCAGAACCCTCCAGTGCCTTCCGGTCTTCCTCAGTGAATCCAAACCTCTCATAGTAGTCTACAGGGTCCTATGCTATCTGATCCCCTTTTTATATCTCTGACCTTATTTCTTACTACTCTTCCCGCTTACTCCTTCTGCTCCAGTCACACTTGTCACCTTGAACATCCAGGATCTTTGGACTTGCAATTTCTTCTATGTGTAATGTTCCTTCCCAGATACCCTTGTCTACTTCAAGTCTTTGCTTAAATGTCATTTTCTTAGTCCTTCTTTGACCCTGGTATTTAAAAATGGCAATCGTTCTGCTCACTCACTCCCCCTGGCACTCTAATCCATGTCCCTTATTTATTCCTCTATAACACTTTTTTAAAAATCACTTTCTAATAGTATATAATTAACGTAGTTTATTATCCATCTCCCTTACTAAAATGAAAGATCTTAGATGCAGGATTTTTGTCTGTTTTGCTCACTGATATATCTCAGAGCCTGGAACTGTACCTGGGATATTGTTGGTGCTCAGTAAACATACTGAATGATGTGAATGAGTGAAGTGTCATATAGCTTGTAAGGATGAGAAGTATTTCAGGAATTACAGGAGAAGGATCACCTTGCAATTTGTCTGACACATACAGTAAATGCATGTGGAAAGAGATGAAAAAACATTAAACCAGTAATTGAACAGGGCCTGACAACAGTAGGAGTTGTATTCTTGAATATGTCAGGCAAGCTGTCAAATTTCTGGCAGTGGGCCAAATAAAAGGCACATCCCTTAGAATGTCTAAACCTTCATATGTTATGATAGAGTATGAATAGAGTGGTTCAACAAACAAAAGAGGCTTTGAGTAGGGGAGAAGATCAGAATGAGTGAGACTGGAAGAGCTGGTAGGGCCCAGGTCAGGGAGCCATAGAAAAAAACCTTCATTTTAATATTTGCCTAGGCCAAGGACAGAAGGCAATTATTATGAAGCTCCATATGGAGGAATTTCCTGGTTACTGCTCTTTCCCTTATTGATGAGCTGATGGAGACTCTATTTGTTATCGTCTCTTTTTTGTGTTTCATCTTATTTAATGAATCCAGTTTTGAAGGGCTTCTGAATTTAGGTGCACCAAACCCCGTGGGATAGATTTGGCACATTTAATTATGTGGTTCAGTAGTGTAGCCACTAGCCACAAGTAGCTACCTAAACTTAAATTAATTAAAATTAAATACAATGAAAAGTTCAACTCCTCAGTTATGCTAGCCACATTTCAAGCGCTCATTAGCCATTACTGAGTATCGTCTTAGATAGCTCGGATGTGGAATGTTTCCATAACCACAGAAACTTCTGTTGGGTTGTGCTGTTTGAGGCATCAGTGAATGTCTTGAGTTCATTATGGTACCCTGCTAAAAGAATTGGCCCGACTAGCTAGTATTTAGACCTGATTGATGTCTTTATCAGTCTTTAAGTACCTAATTTGTTAGACCTAGTCCCTGCTCTCCAG
Organism: Lyroderma lyra; assembly: GCA_004026885.1. Classification (NCBI taxonomy): domain Eukaryota; kingdom Metazoa; phylum Chordata; class Mammalia; order Chiroptera; family Megadermatidae; genus Lyroderma; species Lyroderma lyra. The sequence continues at coordinate 87,214 of PVJL010003580.1, read as the reverse complement.
GAGTTTGCAATTTGTTTGACACATAAGGTAAATGTATGTACAAAGGGATGACAATAATCCACTCACACCTATTAGAATATAAGAGATAACACATATTTGGTGAGGATGTGGAGAAAAGGGAACCCTTGTGCACCTTTGATGTTAAATTGGTATAGTCCTTATGGGAAATGGTAAGGAGGTTCCTCCAAAAATTATAAATAGAACTACCAATGTGATCTAGCAATTCTACTGTGGGGTATTTATCTGAAGGAAACAAAATCATTATCTTAAAAATATATCTGTACCCCTATGTTTATTGCAGTATTATTTATAATAGCCAAGACATGGAAACAACCTAAGTATCCATCGATGGATGAATGGATAAAGAAAATGTGGTATATGTGTATAATGAAGGAATATCACTCAGCCATAAAAAGAAGGAAATTCCACCACTTGTGACAACATGGATGACCTTGAGGGTATTATGCTAAGTGAAATAAAAGAGTTAGAGAAGGACAAATGTGGTATGGTATGTAGAATCTAAAAGTTCCAAACTCATATATACAGAGAACAGATTGGCGGTTGTTCTCTGGGGTTGGGGATGGTAGTTGGGGGAATTAGATGAAGGTAGTAAAAAGGTACAAACTTATGGTTAGAGGATAAATACTCATAGGTCCTGGGGATGTAATGTACAGCATGGTGACTATAATTAACAATACTACATTGTATATTTTAAAGTTGCTAAGAGTAAAGTTGCTTAAAAGTTCTCATCACAAGAAAAACATCTGTAAACAAACCTGTAATTTGCAAATTGAAGATGAGGGCATATCTGGAGGTGGAGAACAAGTATAAATATCATTCTGCGATGATATCACAAATAATTATTAAATTCCTTAAGTCAATGACCATTACCTAATAAAGTCAGGCCTACTAGTTTTTGGCTTTCATGGTAGAAATGCTGCATTGGAAATTCCTCAGCACCACTTTCTTCCAGAAAGATCCCTCTAAGCACGGGGCCTACTTTCTCTAGCATCACTGCAAAACAGTTTCTCTAGCTTCAGTAAGCCCTATTTAATAAGTAAAACTTACATGTATGAAAGTAAATGGGAGACATTTTTCTATCATGTCTCCCTTAGACGCAGCTAGGGTACTGAATTTGGCTTTGCGTGTTCTCTTAGAGTTAAAATGGATTTGGAAATATTTCTCTATAATATACTTCATATTTTAAACAAGTTTTCTTCCTGTTCTTCCTCCCAACTCCCACCTTTATCAAATCCTACCAATTTGCACTTTTTCTAAAAGATGCATATAAGGTCTGAGTGTGTCTGTTTATGAGTGAGCATGTGAACGTTTGTGTGTAACAAGAGACTTTCAACAGGAAGAAAGTGCTGGTGTCTGATTATGTAAAAGGAGTTTTCCCTGTTACTGCAGGGACAATCCATATGGCCAGGGTAATATATAACAGAACCACTGGGGTGAGGCTCTTTTATTTATCTGTTCAGTCCCTGCTCCTCCTCATTCATATTCCCCAACATCATCCTTCCTGTGATCTGAGATATCACACTTCCCTCAAACTCTGCTTTCCTTTACTGTTAATCCCAGTATCTATCTAGTTAGCTACTTCATATATAAATCCCAACTTTGGCTTCCCTACCACTTTCTCCAAACCTGTCCAACTTGTATCCATCTTTCCCCTCTATTGCTAGGCCTTTTTCCTACTTTTTTGAATCAAATACTTCCAGAATATTTTGATCATTGTGTTTCCCACTAGGAGTTCTTCATGTTACATTTATTTTTTTAAAATATTTTCTGTCTGATGGTGAGATCTGAACTGAGGAGCAATTAATTATAAAGCAGAAAACTCTTGAAGTAGGGATATAACTACATGAAGGAGATGAATGTGAACAAAATAAACATGAGAGAGCCTTTGAAGATGGACTAAACTTTGGTAATATGGCAAACTTTATCCAACAGCCACAAATTCTTACTGAAGAGAAATCTCAAATATGTAATATTTGTGGAAAATTATTCAGGCAGAGCTCATACCTTATTCAGCATGAAAAAATCCACACTCAAGAGACAACTTGTGAGTGTCATGAATGTGGAAAAACCTTTGGACGTAGTTCAAACTTCATTCAGCATCAGAGAATACATACTGAAGAGAAACCCCATGAATGTGATGTACGTGGGAAAACCTTCCAGCACAGCCCACACCTTATCCAGCATCAGATAATTCATACAGAAGAGATGCCTTATATGTGTAATGAATGAGGAAAAGCTTCTGGTCGGAGCTCAAGTCTTATTAGACATCAGAGAATCTATACTAGGGAGAAACCCTATAAACGTATTGAATGTGGGAAGGCCTTTAGTCAGAGCTCACATCTAACAGAACATCAGCGAGTTCACACCAAAGAGACAACATATGCATGCAATGACCAGGAAAACTTAGTCATAACTTGCACCTCCCTGAACATCAGAGTCCATACAGGAGAGGCTCTGTATGATTGTAATGAGTTGTGGGAAGTCTTTTAGTAGCAGTTCGCTCCTTATTAAACATCATAGAATTCACACTGGAGAGAGACCCTATGAATGCTGTGAATGTGGGGAGGTGTTTAGTCTCAGCTCGCACCTTATTCAGCACCAGAAAGCTCAAAATGGAGTCAAACCCTCTGAATGTAAAGAGCGTGGGGGAAACCTTCAGGTATTGTTCATACCTTATTGATCATCTGGGAAATCATACAAGGGAAAGACTGTGAATGAAATGAAGGTGGTAATGCCTCTGGTCAGAGTTAGCTCCTATTGAACATTGGAGAACCCGCACTGGGGAAAAACACTGTGTAGTGAGAGTGGATGGGCTTCAGTCCTAGTTCAGCTCTTGTCTATGGTGGACAGATCTCATAGATGTGTTCAGTGTATGAAAAGCTTTAGATCCAGTTCCTGCCTTACTCAGCATCAGCAGGTTCACTTTGGAGGAATGGTGGACTTGGGAAAAGCCTACCTGTGTACCAGAGAGGGGCACAAAAGGAGCATAATGCAGCACTACAAAGCTGATGACTAAAGCAGAACCTAAGAACTACTTTTGATATTGAGGATCTACATCAGGAGATTTTGGGTTTGCTTTTCAAATCTCCATCATCATCCTCTGAAAATGGAATGAGTTAGGTCCATTCCAGGGAAGAATCAGGGAATTTTGGATTCAGACTCAGATCAGGAAAATGATAAGCTGACCTTTGAACCCAGTAGCTTCCCTTTTATCTCATCTGTTTGTTAAAATTAAATGAAAGTGGCTCTTGAGTCTTCTTGGGTCAATATTTCACTCCTCAATGTCCTGCAGACTACTGAATCTCTTTTTGTTTTATGTGACATAAATGCACTTAATAAATGTGCCGATTTTCTCAGTATGACATGTCATGGCTTTATGTCAGTTTGGATAGAGTGAACAGCATTTGCTAGAATTCATTTTCTTATGTGTTTCAGTTCATATGAGCTACAGGGAGATTTTTGGGAGGTGGGGGGGGGGCAGAACAAAAGCAGCAGTTATTTTGTAATTTACACGGTTGTTGCTGATCTGCTGACTCACCTCACAGGCTTGAAGCAGCAGCCGGTTGCTCTTGTGTGCGTGCGTGTGTGCATGTCCTCCTGGCTCTGCTTCTCTGAATCCTAGTAGCTTAAAAAGAACCTCAATAATCATTGTCAAGATTTGCTGTCAGAAAAAACTAGTTCAAATTCCTTTACAATAAAAATTCCATCATAACCTTAGGTAGAGCTTCACTACTGCGTAATAGTTGAGGAAAAAGTTTGTAAAGCAGTTGAATAGTGTGATACCTAATTGATTGATAAAATTAACAAACTCCAAAACTCTGAGTACCCATTTACCATGAATATTTTAATCATGAAAAGAAGTTTCCAAATTACCTCTACTAGGTAATACATTGTCAGATTTATTCTAGGTATTTGAGATAAATAATTGCTTTGTCGTAAATGGTTGTTTTTTATCTTAAAAAAATCAGGGGGTTCCCTGGTGACCTAGTGGCTAGGCTTCGGTGCTATCAATGCCATGGCCTGGGTTCAATTCCCAGCCAGGGAATCACCCCCCCACCCCACCCTTGCCGCCGGAAAAAAATCAGATTATTTTTCCTCCAGTTAGTCTGGATTAGTGATTATCTTAAAAAAAAAAAAAAATCAGTGAAAATTATACTGACATTGTGGACTCTTGAAATTGCAAGTTGCCTCATGGAATTTCTATGTATAATCTGGTGTGTGCACATAGTAGGTGTTCATTGGATTGCTGTGGAATGAATCTATTTACTGGAAACCAAAATCATCTTACCTCAGCTCTCTTCTCTGTACTCTTCCACCTTCCTCCACCATTCCTATAGGGGATTGTTTACATTAAATAAGGGTCACCTGGCTCTAAGGGCCACCATGCTATCTGGATGTCTGAGTATGGACTTACACTCTTGTGAGCTCAGACCTGAGCTTTGAGCCACTGTGCTCACATACTCCACCTAGCATGTGACCCTCCTTGAGTACCTCTGCACCCCACAACACCACAGAAAGGGCCCTTTCCTTCTGTGAGTTCTGAGAAGCTTCAGGGATGACTCAGAGCCTGAAGATTTGGGTGTGAAAGCTGGGCAGGATTCTAATGGGCAGAGAAGCACAGCAGAGAATGAAACCCAGGACAAGGTGATTGTACAGGGTCGTGTGCCAGACTCCAAGGTTAGAGGTATTTTGTGGAGGCCAGGAAAGGAGAGAAAAGAGTTGGTCTAGCATTGGGGCTCTGGTTCTATGGACACAAGTATCACTAGGGAACAGAGTAGTTCCCTATTGGGTGAACGAGGGTGACCAATTCATTTCAGTTTGCGAGAACTTTCTCAGTAAGCATTGAAAGTTTCACATCCTAAAATGTTCAGTCCTGTGCAAACCAGAATGTTTGGTCATGCAAACCCATAGTGACCCCATCCTCCTGTCCCCTCATGGCTCCTAGCTGCAACAAGACACAATAGTGCAGGGATTCTCAACTTGGGTTGCATACGGGAAGTTTAAAAGTACCGATGCCTCAGTCCCAATCTCAGAGATTCTATGTGCTCATATTTTCTGTGGGGTATGGCCTGGATATTGGGTTTTTTGTTAAGTCCAAAGGTAATTCTAATGTGCAAGCAAGGTTGAGAATCTATACAATAGAGGATATCAGCACCCCACAGGTGCTGAGAGAGGACACAGAGATCATACATGATCTGGTGGCTTGGTCACTGAAGGCTAGTAAGGGGACTGGGCTGGGAGTGTGTCAAGTATCAGGGGCCTATGTGAAAGGAGAGAGGGTGCCCCAGGCTAGATTGAAGAAGTGGTGGGAGGGGACAATTGCATTGGGGGTGAAGCCAGCTATTGGGAGCCAGCTTGCTCATGGGGGCAGGGGCCTGCTCATTTCCCAGGTCTGTTACACAGTAAAACTGCAGTTTGGGCAAGTTGGGGCGCTGGAACCAAGGAGCAGGGGTAACTCTGGAGCTCTGGAACAAAGAAGCACAGAGCCTGGGAGAAGGCAGAACTCAAGAGACTCCAGTCCCAGCTCATGGGCATTTCACCCCCTTTTCTATCAGGCAGTTCCTTCTTCTCTTGCCTGTTCCTCTACCCTAGACCTTGGAAAGTATGATATTGCCTCCAGAGGAGGCTATAACCTAAACTTGTGCACACATAAAAGTTCTAGTCAAGGGAGAGGCTGGCCTGGCAGTCTTTAGCCATAGTCTTATACCCCTTCCCTCCCTGGGTAAGAGGTGTTTCCTGTGCTCTGGCTAAAGAGTTAGGAGTCTTTGGGCAAAGGAAAGATAGGAGGAGGGAGACAAATTTTAGCACTGGTACCTAAATGTGATTGCTTTAATCCCAACAAAGGCCCATCATGGCCCTCAGGATGAAATCCTGTAAGACTCTTCACATTTCAGCTCTGCCAGTGACTTCTCCAGCCCTCTTCTGGCCACTCCTCCCAATCACTGTAAAATTCCTTGGATTGTTGAAAACAGTATTTTTCAACTGTAGGTCAAAAGCCAATAATGGGTCATAAAATTAATTTATTGGAATGAGTTGCAACTAGCACTACCTGTAAAAGAAAAAAGCAGGCAGGATTAGAATGGAATAGAAACCATCATGTGCATTGTACATAACAAAGATGAGTGAGATTTTTGTTCTGTGTGCTATAGAAAAGGGGAAAACCTCTGCACAATGCAATCCTCTTTTGGGAATAAGATTCCATCTAAATGGTGCCTCCTTGACAGGTTTTCCCTTAGACTGAATTGTTCTCACTCTGCAGTTCCCATAACATGCTATAGTTCCTTTGTACACTGATCACACTTTTTAAAAAATGATTTGTTTATTTGCCTGTCTTATGTATTAGATTGCAAGCTCCATGAGGGCAGGGACTGTATGCACTTCACATTGTATTAATATCTGTCATTAGAGAAAGCACTCATATTGAGTGCCTGAATGATAAACCTGAGTTGAAGTTCAGCTCTGTGTGTGTGTGTGTGTGTGTGTGTGTGTGTGTGTGTGTGTGTTCTTAGAGAGTTCTCCTTATTTTTTCCAACTTTTTATCTGAAAGATTTCAATGTACGAAAACGTTGAAAGAATTATATAATGAACACTTATTGGGGTGACATTGGTTAGTAAAATTATGTAGGTTTCAGGTGTACAATTCTATAATACATCATCTATGTATTGTATTGTGTGCTCACCACCCAGAGTCAGTTCTCATCCCATCACCATATATTTGACAGCCGCCTCGCTCCTCGACCACCATCTTCCTCTCTTCCTCTCTGGTAACCACTACACTATTGTTTGTGTCCATGAGTTTTTGTTTCTTTGTTGCCTTCAGCGTTATATCCCACATATGAGTGAAGTAATATGGTTCTTGACTTTTTATAACTGATTTATTTCACTTAGAATGATCATCTCAAGATCTATACAATATTTTATCTCCTCTTATGGCTGAGTAATACGAGGGCTGTCCAGAAAGTATACAGTCATGTAATATAAAAAATAGAGGGATTTATGGCTGGATTTTTTTCTGGACAGCCCTAGTATCCCATTGTATATGTACCACATCTTCTTTACCCAATCATCTATCGAAGGAAACTTCAGTTGTTTCCATGTCTTGGCCACCATGAACAATGCTGCAATAAACATCAAGGGTATTTTTGTGGAAACAAGTTTTCAGATTTTTTGGGTAAATACCCAGAAGAGATTACAGGGATTACTGGGTCATATGGTGAGCCTATTCTTAATTTTTTGAGGCACCTCCATACTGTTTTCCATAGTGGCTGTTACCAACTTACATTCCCATTAACAGTGTATGAGGGTTGCTTTTCTCCACAGCCTCTTCAACACTTGTTATTTGTCTTATTTATAATAGCCATTCTAACAGGTGTGAGGTGGTATCTCATTGTGGTTTTGATTTATATTTCCCTAATAGCTAATGAAGTTGGGCATTTTTTCATATATCTTGTTGGCCATTTCTGTGTCTTCTTGGAAGAAGTGTTTGTTCAGGTCCTCTGCCCAGTTTTTAATTAGATTTTTTTGTTGTTGTTGAATTGTAAAAGTTCTTTACATATTTTGGACATTAGCCCCCTATCGAAGGCATTGTTTGCAAATATCTTCTTCTAGTCAGTTGGTTGCATCTTTATTTTTTTGATGTTTTTTTTTTCTGTGAATAAGCTTTTTAGTTTGATATAGCCCCTCTCATTTATTTTGCTTTTATTTCCCCTGCCTTTGAGGATATTAATAAATTCCTCCCTGAACCCAAGGTCCATAAGTTTAGTACTACTGTTTACTTCTATGCAATTTATTGTTTCAGATCTTATGTGGAGGTCTTTGATCCATTTTGAGTTAAGTTTGGTATATGATGACAGATCTCAGTCCCGATTCATTCTTTTGCACATGGCATTCCAATTTTTCTAGTACCATTTATTGAAGAGGCTTTCTTTTCTCCATTGTATGTTTTTGACTGCTTTGTCAAAAATTATCTGTCCATACGTATGTGAGTTTATTTCTAGGTTTTCAATTCTAGTCCAATGACCTGTTTTCTGCCAATACCATGCTGATTTGATTATTGTGGCTTTGTAGTATCAATTGAAATTGGGGAGTGTGATGCCTCCAGCCTTGTTCCTTTTTTTGTAGGATTGTTTTGGCAATTTGAGGTCTTTTGTGATTCCATACATACCTGATGATTTTTTAAAAATCTATTTCTTTTTTTTTTTTAATTCATTTTTATTGTTAGACTTATTGGGGTGACATCTGTTAGCAAGGATTACATAGGTCTCAGGCATACAAATCTACAGTGCATTGATTGTGTCCATGGGTTATTTGTTTGTTCATTTCTTTTTTTCTTTGCTTTCAGTTTTATATTCCGCATATGAGTGAAATCATGCAGTTCTTTGTTTTTTCTGTCTGGCTTATTTCACTTAGCATGATGATCTCCAGGTCCATCCATTTTGTTGCAAATGGCAATCCATACTATTCTTATATGAGCCTTGGTATTTCTGTGGTATCAGTTGTAATTTCTCCTCTTTCATTTATTAATATTTTGGTTATTTGTATCTTTTCTCTTTTACCTTAGTGAACCTAGTTTGCCAATTTTATTAATTTTTTTTTGAAGAATCAGTTCTTTGTTACATTATTCTCTATTGATTTTTGTTCTCTATGTCATTTAGTTCTGCTCTAGTTTTTATTATTTCCTTTCTTCTGCTGATGTTGAATTCATTTGTTCTTTTTCTAGTTCTTTAAGATGTAATATTAGGTTATTAGGAATTTTTCTTGTTTCTTGAGATAGGCCTGTAATGATCTAAATTTTGCTCTTAATACTGCTTTCCCTGCATCCCAATAATTTTGATACAATGTGTTTTCATTCTCATTTGTTTCTAAGTATTTTTTATATCTTCTTTTATTTCTTCTTTGATTCAGTCATTTTAAAATAACGTGTGTTTAATCTTCATGTATATATGACTTTTCCTGCTTTCCTTTGAAAGGTTGATTTCCAATTTCAAAGCTTTGGTTGGAGAATACACTTGGTATGATTTCCATTTTCTTGAATTTGCTGAGGCTAGTTTTGTCTCCCAGCATGTGATCTATCCTTGAAGATGTTCCACATGCACTAGAAAAGAATGTATAGTTTTGTTTGTAGGGATGAAGTATCTTGAAAATGTCAATTATGTGTATTTGTTGTAATGCATTATCTAAAGCTGATATTTCCTTATTGATTTTCTGTTTGGATGATATGTTCCTGGCTGTCAATGGGGTGTTTAGATTCCCTACTACAATTGTGTTTTTGTCAGTTTGTCCCTTTTGTTCTATTAGTAGTTGCTCTGTAAATTTTGATGCTTCCTGATTGGGGACATATATATGAGATATTGTGTCATGTCTTCTTGTTGTACTGTCCCCTTTATTATTATGACGTGTTCATTTTTTTCTCTTATTATGTTTTTTATCCTGAAGTCTGTTTCTTCAGATATAAGTGTGGCTATATCTGCTTTTCCCTGGATGCCATTTTCTTGTGGTATTGTTTTCCACACTTTCACTTGGGGTCCATATTTGTCTTTATATCTGAGGTGTGTCTTTGGGAGGCATCATATGGTTGGGTTTTGTTCTTTGGTCCAATCTGCTACTCTGTGCCTTTTTATTGATGAGTTCACTCCATTTACATTTAGGGTGATGATTGATATATGAGGATTTCTTGTAGCCATTTTATCTTTTGTTTTCTGGTAGCTTAATGTCCCCATTGTTTCTTCACATTTTTGTTTCTGGTTGTTATTTCAGTTTGGTGTTCTATGAATTTTTTAAATTAAATTTATTGGGGTGACATTGGTAAGCAAAAATATCTACGATTTTTTCCCTGTATTTCCTCCTTTTTTATTTTTTTGTGTCTCAGTTCCGTTTTTTTGTTCTTTGAGTGGTTAACCATTAAGTTTATGTAAAACAAAGTTTCATATAAACATTAGTCCTTTCTCTCTTTTTTTAAATTTATTTTTATTGTTAGACTTATTGGGGTGACATCTGTTAGCAAGGATTACATAGGTTTCAGGCATACAATTCTACAGTGCATTGTCAACTTGTTCTATAATAAGTTCACCACCTAATGTGACTTCTTTTTCCATCACCAAATATTTAGCTTCCCCTCCCTCCTCTCCCACCCCTCCCTTTTCTCCCCTCCCTAACCCACTTGTCTCTAAATAAACATTAAACTATTGATTACGTCCTTGGGTTATTTGTTTGTTTGTTCATTTCTTTTTTCTTTGTTGCTTTCAGTTTTATATTCCACATATGAGTGAAGTCATACAGTTTTTGGGTTTTTCTGTCTGGCTTATTTCATGAAGCATAATGATGTCCAGGTCCATCCATTTTGTTGCAAATGGCAATATTTTATCTTTTCTTATAGCTGAGTAATATTCCATTGTGTATATGTACCACAGCTTCTTTATCCTGTCATCTGTCGCAGGGCACTTTGGTTGTTTCCATGTCTTGGCCACTGTGAACGGTGCTGCAATGAACATTGGGGTACATAAGTCTTTGTGCACAAAGGTTTTCAAGGTTTTTGGGTAGATCCCCAGAAGGGGGATTTCTGAGTCATTTTCTGAGGAACCTCCACACTGCCTTCCACAGTGGTTGTACCAGTTTGCACTCCCACCAGCAGTGTGTGAGAGTTCCTTTTTCTCCACATCCTCTCCAGCACTTGTTATTCCTTGTCTTGTTGATAACAGCCATTCTAACAGGTGTGAGGTGGTATCTCACTGTGGTTTTGATTTGCATTTCCCTGATAGCTAATGAGGATGAGCGTTTTTTCATATGTCTGCTGGCCATTTGTATTTCTTCATGGGAGAAGTGTCTGTTTAGTTCTTCTGTCCATTTTTTAATTGGGTTGTTTGGTTTTTTTGTTGTTAAGTCTTATTAGTTCTTTATATATTTTAGATAGTAGACCCTTATCTGATGCATTATTTGCAAATATTTTCTCCCATTCAGTTGGCTGTCTCTTTTCTTTGTTGATGGTTTCTTTTGCTGTGCAGAAGCTTTTTAGTTTGATATAATCCCATTCACTTATTTTTGCTTTTACTTCCCTTGCCTTTGAGGTTAGGTTCATGAAGTCTCCCTTGAGTCCTAGGTCTATAAGTTTAGTACCGAAGTTTTCTTCTATATGTTTATTGTTGCAGGTCTTATATGAAGGTCTTTAATCCATTTTGAGTTAATTTTTGTATATGGAGAGAGTTCACAGCTCAGGTTCATTCTTTTGCATATGTGTTTCCAGTTTTCTCAGCACCACCTACTAAAGAGGCTGTCTTTTCCCCATTGTATGTTTTTTGCTCCTTTATCGAAAATTATTTGTCCATAAATTTGTGGGTTTATTTCTGGGTTTTCAGTTCTGTTCCATTGGTCTATGTTTCTGTTTTTCTTCCAATACAAGCTGTTTTGACTATTGATACTTTGTAATATAAATTGAAGTCAGGAAATGTAATGCCACCAGCCTTATTCTTTTTATGTAGTATTGCTTTGGCAATTCGAGGTTTTTTATGGTTCCATATAAATCTGATAATTCTTTTATCTATTTCACGAAAATATGATTGTGGGATTTTGATGGGTATTGCATTAAATCTGTAGATTGCTTTGGGCAGAATGGCCATTTTAACAATGTTAAGTCTTCCTATCCATGAATAGGGGATATTTTTCCATCTCTTAATATCTGTTTCAATTTCTTTCAAAAGTCTTATAGTTTTCTGTGTATAAGTCTGTCATGTTCTTTCTTAAGTTAATTCCCAGGTATTTCATTCTTTTTGTTGTGATGGCAAAGGAATTGACTCCCTCACTTCTTTTTCTGGGGATTTGTTGTTTATATATAGGAATGCTGTTGATTTTTGTACATTGATTTTGTATCCTGTGACTTTACTGTATTTATTTATTGTTTCTAATAGTGTCCTGGTGGAACCTTTGGAATTTTTTTTTTTTTTTTTTTTTTTTTTTTTTTTTTTTTTTTTTTTTTTTTTTTTGTTTTTTTTTGTTTTTTTTTTTTTTTTTTTTTTTTTTTTGCTTTTTGGTATGTGGGTAGCTCCCTGACTGGGAATCGAACCCAGGCCGCAGCACTGACAGCGCCAACGCCAAAGCCTTAAGCCACTACACCAGCAGGGAACTCCCTGGAATTTTTTATGTAAAGGATCATGTTATGTGGAAATAGTGACAATTCGACCTCTTCTTTCCCTATTTGGATATATATATTTTTTCTCTTGCCTGATTGCTGTGGCTAGAATTTCCAGTACTATATTAAATAGCAGTGGTGACAGGGGGCATCCCTGTCTTGTTCCTGATTTTAGGAAAATAGGCATCAGCTTTTTCCCATTCAGTATGATGTTAGCCAAGGGTTTGTCACATATGGCCTTTATTATGTTGAGATACTTTTCTTCTATACCTATTTTACTTAGTGTTTTGATCATAAATTGATGTTATATCTTGTGGAAAGTTTTTTCTGCATCAATTGATATGACCATATGGTCTTTATCTTTTATTTTGTTTATGTTGTGTATCACATTGATTGATTTTCATATGTTGAACCATCCTTGTGCTTCTGGGATGAATCCCACTTGATCATGATGTATGATCTTATTGATGCATTGTTGTATTCTATTTGCTAATATTTTGTTTAGGATTTTTGCATATGATATAGATATTGGTCTATAGTTTTCTTTTTTTGTGTTGTCTTTACCAGGCTTTGGTATTAGGGTAATGTTGGCCTCATAGAATGAGTTAGGAACTATTTCTTCCTCTGCAATTTTTTGGAAGAGTCTGAAGAGGATAGGCATTAATTCTTCTTTGAATGTTTGGTAGAACTCATTGGTGAGACCATCTGGCCCAGGGCTTTTGCCTTTAGGGAGATTATGGATAGTCACTTCAATCTCTTTGCTATTGATTAGTCTATTTAGATTATCCAGTTCTTCTTGGTTCAATCTAGGTAGGCTATAAGTTTCTAGGCATAAAGTCCTTCATAATATTTTCTTATAATCCTTTGTATTTCTGTGGTAATTTCTCCCCTTTCATTTTTAATTTTGGATATTTGTGTCCTTTCCTTCTGTCCTTTGATTAGTCTAGCCAGGGGTTTGTCAATTTCCTTGACTTTCTCAAAGAACCAGCTCTTCGTAATATTAATTTTTTCTATTGTCCTTCTGTTTTCTAATTGGTTTAGCTCTGCTTTAATTTTTATTATTTCTTTCCTTCTGCTGACTTTGGGTTTTGCTCTTCTTTTTCTAGTTCTTTAAGATGGGATGCTTAGGTGTTTACTTGTGATTTTTCTTATTTCTTAAGATAGGCCTGTAGTGATATAAATTTTCCTCTTATTACCACTTTCGCTGTGTCCCAATAATTCTGATATGTTGTATTTTTATTGTCATTAGTTTCTATATATTTGTTAATCTCATCTTTTATTTGTTCTTTTATCCAGTCATTTTAAAATAAGATGTTGTTTAATCTCCATGTATATGTGTTTTTTTCTGCTTTCTTTTTTACAGTTGCTCTCCAGTTTCAAAGCTTTGTGGTCTGAGAATACACTTGGTATGATTTTGATCTTCTTGAATTTGCTGAGGCTACTTTTATGTCCCAGCATGTGGTCTATTATTGAGAGTGTTCCATGTGCACTAGAAAAGAAGGTGTAGTCTCTTTTTGCTGGATGAAGTGTCCTGTAAATGTCAGCTATGTCCAATTGCTATAATGTTTCGTTTAGAGTTGATATTTCCTTATTTATTTTCTGTTTGGAGGATCTGTCCATGGCTGTTAGTGGGGTGTTTAAGTCTCCCAAATGATTGCGCATTTATCAGTTTCTCCTTTCAAATCTGTTAGTAGTTTCTTTGTATATTTTGGTGCTTCCTGGTTGGGGGCATATATATTAATTAGTGTCAAATCTTCTTGTTGTTGTATTGTACCTTTTATCATTATGTAATGTCCATCTTGGTCATTTACTATCTTTTTGAACCTGAAGTTTATTTCATCAGATATCAGTATAGCAACTTCTGCTTTTCTGTGGTTAACATTTGCTTGGAGTATTGTTTCTATCCTTTCACTCTCAGTCTGTGTTTGTCCTATGGATGAGGTGTGTCTCTTGGAGACAGCATATGGATGGGTTTTGTTTTTATGAGTCTTTTTATTGGTGAGTTCAGTCCATTAACATTTAAGGTGATGATCAATATGTGAGGATTTCCTGTGGCCATTACTTATTTCTTTGTTGGTTTTTGTTTTATTTTTATTTCTTTTTTGTTGCCCCAACTTTGTTCCATTTTTCCTGATGTTTTGTTTCAGGTCGAAGAGCCTCCTTCAGTATTTCTTGAAGTGCTAGCCTTGTGTTGGCAAATTCCCTCAGCTTCTGTGTGTCTGAGAAGGTCTTTATTCCACCTTCATATCTGAAAGATAATTTTGCTGGACAACTTATTCTTGGCTGTAAGTTTCTCTCTTTTAAAGTTTTGAATATTGGGTTCCACTCCCTCCTGGCTTGTAGAGTTTCTGCTGAGAAATCTGATGCCAGCCTGATGGGTTTTCCTCTAAAGGTTATAGTTCTTTTTTCCCTGTCTGCCTTGAGAATTGTCTCTTTGTCTTTAGTTTTGGACATCTTTAGTACCATGTGTCTTGGAGAAGATCTGCTAGTGTCCAGGTATCTAGGGGACCTGTTTTCTTTTTGAACTTGGGGTTCCAGATCTTTCCATAGGTTTAGAAAGTTCTCATCTACTATTTGTTTGAGTATGCTCTCTGTAGAGAGCTCTGCTCCTTCTTCTAATCCTATTATCCTGATGTTGTTTTTTCTCATGGAGTGAGATAGTTCTTGCAGAGTTCTTTCAATCCTTTTGGTTCTATATTCCCTCTCTTCCTCTTTCTGAGCTATTTCCATGTTTTGATCTTTGATATCACTAATTATTTCCTCCATCTGGTTGGCCCTGTTTTCTATGGCAGTTATTTCGTTTCTTACTTCTTGTATTGTATTATTTATCCCTCGCATTTCCATCTTGATCTTCCTATATTTTGAATTTCTTTGTTAAATTGTTCCTTTTGTTCACAGATTTCCTTTTTTATGTTGTTCACCTCAGTTATGGTGTTCTGCCAGTATATTTTCATTTCTCTCAGAGCGTTTAGAACAGTTACTTTAAATTCTCTGTCGTTTAGTTCAGAAATTTCTAGGTCTAAGAAGCTGTCTTCTGGATAAATTTCATGTTCTTTCTGAGCAGTTTTAGTTTTTAAGGAATTCATCCTGTCTGCTGGGTTCTTCCTCTTTGACATGAGGGTGTTATGCTCAGCAGAGCCCAGAAGCCCTGATTAGTACTTTTGTGGTGTCTTGCTGTAGGGCAGACACTAGGTAACTCTGGGGGCAAGTTTTGGGAGAGAGGGGGTTGTTTATTTCTTATTTCTGGTCACCTACCACATTTGGAGGCAGTGTGCATCTATCCAGGGTTCCGCCGCTTCCAGCAGTTGGTTAGTTGGTTTGGGAGGTTCTAGGAGAGGGGAGAGGCCAACAAAAAGCACGCTGGGGCAGCTCCACCTCCTGCCCTATGCTAGGGAAGCTGGGTGATGCGGGTCGAGGCTGCTCTTGCTGACTGGGGTGAATGCTATCAAATCTGCCTTTCTTTTCAGGCCTGCCCCAGCAATCACCCATTGGGGTGGAGTCTGCAGGCTCGCACTTCTTGTAGGCCCCAGGGGCGTGCATGCAGGCGCGCACACCACAATTCCAAAGCTGTGGGCCTGACCTCAGGCAGTATGAAGGCAGCTGGCTGCCTCCGCAGCAGGCTGGGAACAGGAACCACAATCCTGCGTAGGAGCCATGCGTGCTTGTGTTGTGGGTCACGAGGGTGCCGGGAGCTGAGGTGCTTTCTCTGGGGAACCACCTCAGCCTGTGGAGTCCTCGCTCAGCCATCTTGTTACTCAAAAGTTCCAGAGGCTGGCTCCCAAGCTCTGTCCCCAACACACCGCTTCAAGGCCCAGCTCCCCCACGTGTCCCACCATTCTGCCACTTTGCTGGCTTTTACTCTTGTTGCCTCTTGGCCTTTCCGATCCTGTGCACTGTGCTGCTCCCAGATAGTAAGCAGCGATCGGGTCCTGTTGCAATCTATCTCTGCTCCCTCCCCTCTCTCCCACTCACGCGCTTCTCTCCAACCTTCAGGTGTTTACTTGTGATGCATGGATTTCTCAGCTGCCATTGTGTCACTCAGGGTCCTCTTTCTTGGCTCCTGGACAGCCGTTTAATTGTGTTTTCTGGGAGAGGCTTTAGGGACCTCCTCTCCAGTTGCCATCTTGCCCTCCTCCTCCCCTTTCTCTTAAATATGCTTCTTATCATCATTTTCCTTTGGAGATTCAGACCTTTGCTTCCTCCCCTGTTATGTTTTTGTTGTCACAAATTATTCCTATTTATTTTGACTTTTTGTTCCAGGTTGATTATCTTCCTTTAGTATTTCATGGAGTGCAAGCCTAGTACTTGAGAATTCCCTCACCTTCTATATATCTGGAAAGGTCTTTAGTCCTCTTTCATATCTCAAGGATAACTTTGTGGATAAATTATTCTTGACTCATAATTTCTCTCTCTTATTTTTTTATTTTTATTTTTTTCATTTCTCTCTTTTAATATGTTTGAATATTTGATTCCACTCCCTTCTGGCTTGTAGGATTTCTGTTAAGAAGTCTGATGATAGTCTGATGGACTTTCCTTTACAAGTTACTTTTTTTTTTTTTTTTTTTTTTTTTTTTTTTTTTTTTTTTTTTTTTTTTTTTTTTTTTTTTTTTTTTTTTTTTTTTTTTTTTTTTTTTTTTTTTTTTTTTTTTTTTTTTTTTTTTTTTTTTTTTTTTTTTTTTTTTTTTTTTTTTTTTTTTTTTTTTTTTTTTTTTTACACCTGGCTGCCTTTAGAATTTTTTCTTTGTCATTGATCTTTGGCAGCTTCAATATAATGTGCCTTGGAGAAGGTCTATTCAAATTCAGGTAGTTAGGTGTTCTGTTTGCTTCTTGAATTTGAGATTCCACTTCTTTCCATAGGTTTGGGAAGTTCTTGTTGACTATTTGTTTGAATAGACTTTCTGTGCACTTCTCAATCTCTTCTTCTGGTAAACACGTTATTCTTATGTTATTTTTTTCCTGATGGATTCAGGTAGTTCTTGTAATGTTCTTTCATTTCCTTCTACTCTTAAGTCTCTCTCATCTACCACCTGTGTCATTTCCATATTTCTGTCTTCAATGTCACTAATTATTTCTTCCATCTAGTCAGCTCTGCTTCCTAAGCTAGCTATTTCACCCTTCATCTCTTTTATTCTTCATCTCCAGACTTTATATTTGGTTCCTCTTTAAAATTTCACACTCTCTGTTAAAATGTACCAAAAGGTTCATGGATTTCCTTTCTGAGTTCATTAAACTGCCTATTTGAGTTTTCTTGCATTTTGTTGAATTTTTTTCAGAATCACCATTTTAAATTCTTGATCATTTAAATCACAAACTTCCATGACTTTAAGTTCCTGTTATGGAGATTTTTCACTTTCTTTCTGAGTAACTTTGTTCCCTTGGATATTCATTATTAGTGTATTTCTCTTCCTGGGCATCTATCTACAAGAGTGGATCTTGCCACAGGTAGATATGAAGAGGTCTTACTTTTGCTTCCTAGTAGGTGTTGCTAAAGTGTATTATTTTCTCTTTTGGGTTGCAGTGGTTTATTTTCTCTTGGTTTTTCAATCTTCTGATCATGGGAGATTTCCTGGGAGGTGGGCTTCTGCTCTTTAACCTGGTCACCTTGGTCTCAGTGCACCACCCACCTGGGAGGATGTGGTGGGAGAAAAGGGTCTGCACCTCCAAAGCCCGAGTGCTGCCCCTGCAGGCAGAAGCTGCTACACTTTTGTGTGCCAGCTTCCTTGCATGTCCCTGCTGGTTTCAGCTGGGACGGGTAGGGGTGGGGTGTACTGGGTTAAGGCATGGGTTTGTCTGTGGCAGCGGATAATTATGATGTTCAGTCCCCCACTTAATAGCTCCTACAGCTCCTTCCTTGTAAACACTGGACAGTGGTGGGAGAGGTGAGCTCTGAGAGGGTGTGAGGTGGTAGCCAGGCTCCGTGTCTTTGCCACCCTGGCAGTGAGGGCAGTGGGGGCTTATGCCTACTGAATGCCCTGAAGTCTCTGTCCTGCATGCTGGGTTCAGCCATCTTATAAGCTGTTCCCTCAATCAGGAATGCATGGGGCCAGAGAAGGCACACCTGCCACTGGGACTACACTGGATTCTGTGCGCCTTGCACCCACCATGTCCTATTTTCTCTTTCTCTTGGGATCATGCTAGGCTCCAGGCCCGCTTTTTCTCAGCCACTCCTTCTCTCTTCCAGGCTCTGGATTGCGCCTGCAGTTTCATCTCTGCACTTCCCCCTTCTCTCTTCCCCAGCTCACTCCCTTTCCCCCCATCTTTAGGTGTTTCCTTGCCATGAGTGGGTGGGTCTCTCAGCTGAGGTTATGTGTTGCTTAGGGATTCCTTTGTTGTATTTGTTGTAATTTCCAGGAGAGGTGTCAAGAATCTCTTCTCTGTCATCTTTCTCCCTTCCCCAAGAATAATTACCCTTTAGAATTTTCTGCAATATTGATTTCTGTTTTCTGTGATGGTGTTTAACTTCCTCCTCAACCCCTTGTATTTCCTCTAAACTGAAATGATGTTTAGAGGATTGATTAACTATATTTGGCAAGAATGTCTTATAGGTGATGTTTCCTTCATACTGTATTACCTCCAGAGGTATGATTTCAGATTATTCCACCTGAAGTAGTGCTGTTTGTTCACTTGTTTAAGATCTCTCCTATGTAAAGGTATGTTTTCCTTTAGCACTTATTAATTTAAGGATGATAAGCTCCAACACCATGTAAAGAATCTATTTCTCTACAGCCTAAGGTTTTTAGCAATCACGCATGATCTTTTAACAACCTCCATGATAATTTGGCCAAGTTCTTAACCTTGAGACTCAGTTTCTTAATCTGCAATATGGTAATAATAATGCCTGTCATTTTTGGATTTGCTATGCAATAACATTTAAAAGTAATGTGTAACAGTGCATATGAAAATGTTGTCATGGTCTGCTATCATTTCTCCTTTCCTCTGAGAACACTATCCCCCTTCCTTTAAGAAAGTTCTCCCTACTGTGCTCCAAATATATGGTCCAAATTGCTGGCTTCTTAGATGATCCAATCTACCTGGCCACTGTGGGGCACAGCTGACTCATCTCTGGCTAGAGTGGAATCAGCTTGTGACCCAAGCTAAGTCACTCTTAATGCTTCCCTGGGAAATTCTGAACCAAGTAGGGGTGGAAATAGGGGGAGAAAAACACTGTTGTTCCCTAGGGTGGCTAAATGTGAGGATGTGAGTCCGGAAGTTGACGATTTCCCCTGCCACCTGGAGAATGAAAGCCTATTAGGTGGAGGACATCAGAGCTCTATGGCCAATTTAGAAAGAATTGATTTTAAAAAGTAATATTAGATCTTCTTGTCCAGGGACATGGTATTTTCTTTCCATTTCCTTAGCTATTCTTTAATAGTTATTTTAAACTTTTATAATTTTGTCCTTTTGTTTGACTTCTTCCCTCAGATATACCATATTTTGCCACATATAATGTACTCTCATATATAATGTGCAGCAACTTTCTGACCCAAACTTTCGGGGAAAAATCTTTTATTTTAATTTTTTAATTTAAATGTTCATGTTTATATATAGGTACTTGTTTTTTGTATTATAAAGGAATTTTAGCATTTACTTTTTAACATTATAGTACAAGAAATTTTATGTAACAAGTACAAAACACAAGAACAGATACAAGGTACAAGAAATTTTATGTATAAAAATTTTTTATAGAAAACAACCTGATTAGAAAGCAACAAAATGGCAGTGTGAGAGAGACCACCAAAAAACTCCCCTGGAGATTACAATGAATAAAACATCTATAACTCAACTAAAGACTCCCTACACAATACACAAAAACAACTAAGAAACCCACTCATTGCATCAAAGTACCTACAGGTGGGCAGTGGTGCAAGAGGAGGAGATAAAAGGGGAAATGCCCAGACATGGGCCCCACATGGGTCCTGGCTTAGAACTCTATGGCTGGGTGAGGGAGAAGGAAAAAGGTGGTGGGTGAGTATCCCAGACCTCACTTGGTGGCAGGACAGAGAAAAGGAGGCCCAGAGATGGGGGCAATGAGACACCACAACCAGACCTCACTTTGGCCAGTGGCCTGACTTCACACCAGTTTCAAGAGGAGGGAAATGATGGGGGTGGTGAGGAGCCACATTGAGACCTCTGGCCAGGAAGGAGAAGGAATGAGCTGGCTGTGCACATGTTTCTCGGCCCACAACCAGCCGTGTTTGAGAGACCAGCATATAGGACTGACTCCAAGGCTCAGGGAAGAGTCCTTGGGGCAAACTGAGAACAGAAAGGTGTAATTATGACCATATTATCCTCAGCCTCAAGAAGAAAACAAAGGCATGAATCCTGTCCACCTCTCCCCCTTAAACCTCACCCTGCCCAATATCAGCAGTGAACACCAAAGAAACTGCAACAAGTGTTAGGTTAAGGAGCAGAATATCTACAGAGAGGCTGCCAGAGTAAGAAGCAAGAGAAAGGGAGCTCAAAATAAATTCAAACAACAGAAAATCACAGTAAATGGGATGGAGTCAAACAACCCATCAGAGACAAAGCTCAAAGTAATGATTATAAAAATGCTCAGGGAACTTAATAATAATTTCAACAGAGAGATAGCAAGCATAAAGGAGGTCATACAAACCACTATAAAGGATCAGGAAGAGATAAAGATTACATTAACTGAAATGAAGAATGGAGCTAAAGGAGTCCCCAGCTTAGATGTAACAGAAGCACAAAGCAGTGGTTTTCAAGAAAAGCCAGCAGAAAACACCCAATCAAAACAAATAGAAAAAAGAATCCAAAAAAATGAGAATGCTTTGAGATTCCTCTGTGACAACATTAAGTGTAACATTTGCATCATAGGACTACCAGAAGGTGAAGAGGAAAAGCAAGGGAGCAAGAACTTATTTGAAGAAATAATGATTGAAAAATTTTCTAACCTGGCGAAGAAAATAGACATAGAAGCCCAGAAAACACAGAGTCCCAAACAAGATGAACCCAAACAGGAACACATTGAGACACATCATAATTAAATTGGCAATAGTTAAAGAGAGAGAGAGAGAGGGAATTCTAAAAACAGCAAGAGAAATGGAAGTAGTAACTTATAAGGAGACATCCATTTGACTCTCAGCTGATTTTTCCTTAGAAACTTTGCAGGCCAGAAGGGATTGGCAGAAAATATTCAACATGATGAAAATCAAGGATCTACAACTGAGATTAATATATCCAGCAAGGCTAACATTCAAAATTGAAGGACAAATAAGGAGCTTCTCAGACAAGAAAAAGCTAAAGGAGTTCATCACCACCAAACCAGCACTACAAAGAATGCTAGAGGGACTTCTTTAAGATAGAAGGAGGGATGGGAGAGTGGGTAAAATAAGGGAAAGGGATGGAGAAGTTTAGTTTGGTTGTTGCAAGACAATAATCATGGGGATATAGCGTATAACATGGGAATATAGTCAATAAGGTTGCAGTATCTTTGTGTGGTATGAAATGGGAACTAGATTTGTTGTGATGATGGGAGGAGGATGGAAGAGTTGGGTAAAAAAAGAAAAATCAAGAAGTATAAATTCATAGTCACAGAATAGTCACAGGGATGTAAAGTGCAGCATAGAGCACAGAATCAATAACATTGTAATAACTATGTACAGTGTCAGAGGGGAACCAGGTGTATCAGAACGAGGATTTAGTAAATTTTATAAATGACTAATCACTGTGTGGTAGTTCTGAAACCAATATAATTTTGTATGTCGAATGTAATTGAAAAATAAAGTCTCAGAAAAACCCAAACCTGATTATTATATTCTAGGGTATTATTTTGCATATGGACATTGTTATTGATTCCTAGAGTTACACTTTTAACTCATAAGCATAAATAAAAGAATTAAAAACATTTATATAGATACAGAATTAGTACTGCCCATGTATGATGCACATCCTTTTGTTACCTCACAAATTTGGGTGAAAAAGTGAGCATTATACATGGCAAAATACAATATGTACCTCCAGTGCAATGATAATCAGAAGCAGTGATAGTAAGGAAATGTTTTTTGTGTTTCATTATAAAGTAAGTCTTTGTACATATTTTGGGTAGACAATATTTGTTATATTAAGGAAGTTACCTTCTAGTTATAGTTTGCAAAGATTTTAAAATCATGAATTGACATTAAGTTTTATTGGATGCTTTTTATTTTTGCATGTACTGAGATCATTAAGTTTTCTCCTTTAATCTGTTATTGTGGCAGATAACATTGGCAATTTGCCCATTATGTATTACCTTTTTTGTTGTTATTACTTGAATTTTTCATTTTTGTTGTTATTTGACTTTTTCTCTCAGATTTTGCAATCATGTTATGATATTGGTCTTTAAATTTCTTATACTGTCTTTTACTGTTCTGATATCATGGTTCTATAAGCTTCATAAAATGAGTTGAGAGTGTTCTCTTTTTTCTAATCTCTGAATTTATGTATAGAATTAATCTTTTTTTTTTCTGTATAAGCTTGCCTGTAAAAAGAGCATAGTATTTCTCAATGGGAGAATGTTAAGCTTATGATTTCAATTCCTTTAAGGATTATAGGATTATTCAGGTATTTTATTTCTTCTTGAGTAATTTATATATTTCTATAAATTTGTACATTTTATCTAAGTTTTAAAATTTATTGACATAGTTACTCAAAGTGTTTTCTTTTTCAATTTGCACTGCATCTGAAGTAATGTGCTACCTTTTTCATACGTAATTTTTTTTATTGCCAATTTTGTCAGACACTTATAATTTTTTAGTCTTCCTAAAAAACCAGTTCTTAGCATTCTTGAACCTTCATATTTTGTTTGCAAAATTTAATTGATTTTGCTTCTTGTTTTGCACTTTCCTCACTACTTTTTTTGCTATTTATTCTGCTGTTCCTTTTCTAACTTCTTAAATCAGGATCTAAACCCATTGATTATTTCTTCTTTTCTAAGTATGCATTTTAAAGCTTTAATTCCCCTCTAAGAATTTAAGAATTGCTTCTTAGAGGGGAATTAAAGCTTTAAATGGTACCTTTAAAAAGGTAGCACATTACTACAGATGCAGCACAAATTTGCATCTCCCATTTTTTTTGTTGTTGTTCTATTTTAAATATTTTCTAGTTCTTATGGTTTCTTCTTTGATCCATGCATTATTTTAAAGTATACTTTTAAATTTCCAAGTACAGAATTTTTATTGTATCTCTGTATGAATGATTTTAATTTAATTTCAATTTTATGAGATCATGGTCAATATAATCCAAATTATTTTCAGATTGAGACTTGCTTTATAGCCTAGTTTGAGTTTTCATGTTTCATGTTGAATGCAACCTTTCATCTATAAATATTAGATCAAGCTTGCTTATTGTTGTTTAAATTGATTTAGAATTGTTATTTTTACTAATGAATTAAACTTTTTATAATTATGCCATGATCCTTTTTATTTCTGGTAATGCTTTTGTTGTAAAGTCTGTTTTCTCTAATCTTACTATAGCTACTTCTACATTATTTAGGTTACTATTTGCTTGTTATATTTTTTAATCTTTTACTTAAAAACTTTCTGTCTTCATGTTTTGGATGTCTCTTATAAATAGCTTATAATTGGATGTTTTTCATCTAGTCTTATAATCTTTGTCTTTTAACTGTAGCATTTAGTTTATTTACATTTATTGTGACTACTGTTCTTTCTTTCTTTCTTTCTTTAATTTTTATTTTTTTGGGTTGTTCCCTGGCTGGGAATAGAACCCAGGCCGCAGCATTGACAGCGCCGAAACCTAGCCACCATACCACCAGGAAACTACCTATATTTATTTATTTATTTATTTATTTATTTATTGAAAGAATCACTGTTATAATAACTTTAATTTATCTTGCATTTTACAGAACTATGAATGATTTTAAAACAGCACTGCCTTACCCCATCACGTTTCTCTGACAGTTGCTAAAAGTAGGCAATGAATATGTCAACAGCTTGAGCATCGACATCTTGCAAGGATTTCAGACCAACCAGCCACACACCAAAGAGCTTGGCAGCTTTTCTATCTTGTTTTTAATATAATGGTATATTCACTCTGATGGTAAACCTTTCCAGCCAAATCTCCACAACACACTTTGCAAAATTGGTGGTGATTAGCAAATTAGTTAGCTTTGGCACGGAGCTGTGCTCTCTTGCCTGTGACAGCCTGGAAGCCGGTTTTGATGCTGGCAACTGAGCATCGAGAATGACAAGTTTCACACTGTAAGAAATACAGTTGGGTGTCCTTTTGCAGGAGTGTGTCGGGTGATCGGCACGTGTGACAGGTGATATATTCCTTGATACATCTTCTCAAAACATATTTTTATTTTTTTATACCTTTAATTTGTGCTTTCAGTTCTTTTCTGTTTTTCCCCTCCCCCGACTCTCTTGCCTTGCTTTGGATTGATTGAATTTTATGTATGTATTTAATAGTTCTCATTACATTTATCCCCTCTTTAGTTTGGAAGTTATAGGTTCTATTTTTATTTGTGTAGTAGTTATTCTTGACATTTTAAAATGCTTACATAACAAACTTTAAAGATACTCAACATATTTATTCTCTTCCTAAATAGTACAAGGACTCCCCCACTTACATGCTATTTTGTCCAACATATTTTTTCTCATTTATTTTTATTTTTCAACTACACTTGACATAGAATATTACATTGCTTTCAGGTGTACAGCATAGTGATGAGACATTTATATAACTTACAAAATCCTCATTCTGATGCATCTGGTTCCCCTTGACACCATACACTTTTATTACAGTGTTATTGACTGTATGCCCTATGCTGCACTTTACCTTCCTGTGACTATTTGGTGACTATTATTTTGTCCAACATTTTAATTTCTTCTTGTTTCTAAACAAATTCTATAGATTTGGCATTATTTTATACATTTCATATTTGTTTAAATTTACCACATACTTACCAGTTTAGTTGCTCATGAATCCTTAGCCCTTCTAAGATGATTATCCTTCTGCCTGATATATTCTTAATAATGCTTGTTAATGATGAATTAGAGATACATTCATATTTCATTTGTATGATATTATCTTTCTTTCATTTTTGTTCATTAAATTTAGTTTTGCTGAACACACATTTTTAAGCTGACAGTTATTCTCATCATTCAAGATATTACCTATTATTTTCCTGCTTCCATTGTTGTTGAGTCTCTGTAAAACTATTCTTTTTAAGGCAATCTTTCTTTTTCTCTTAGACTTTCCTTGGTATTTTGCAAGGTATGGGTATTTGTGTTAGGATTTATTATGTGAACTAAATCTGAGGAACATTGTCTTTCAGCATTTCTAGAATATTTTTATCTTCTCATTTTTTTCCTTTATTTCCTTTGTGGAACTCTAGGAAGACATCTGTTAAACCTTATTACACTATCTTGCATGTCTTAATTTCTCTTCCATATTTTCTTTCTTTTTGTCTTTCTGGGCTGCATTCTGAATAACTTATTTAGATGTATCTTTAGGTTCATCCATTCACTTTTTAGCTGTGTCTGACCTGCTATTTAAACTATCCATTAAAATTTTATTTAGGGAGTTCCCTGGTGGTGTAGTGGCTAGACTTCGGCACTGTCAACACTGCGGCCTGAGTTCGATTCCCAGCCAGGGAACTACCCACATTAAAAAAAAAAATTATTTCAATTTATCTATTTTCAAAGCTGCAAGTTGTATTTCCCCTAAATTTTGTCTTTTTATACCTTTCTTACTTTTAGTTTTAATTTATTCTCTAAATATATTTTCATTATACATGTTTAACATATTATTTTACATTCTGTATCCTGTAAGTTTAGCACCCAAATTATTTGCAGGTTGAGTTTCTTAGCTGCTGTTTCTGCAGGCTGGTTATTGTGGTGTCTTACTTCTTGGTATGTTTTGTGTTTTTTGTCAGGAATTTGTTTTCGTTGGATTTGTGTGTGTGTGTGTGTGTGTGTGTGTAAATTCTTGAGGCCTGTATTTTAAGTGTTTCCTCAAAAAAGGATTTGCTTTTGCTTTTACCTGGTGCATAGGTACACAAGTAGCCTAGGATCACAAACAAAATACATAGGTATTGTGAATTTAGCTGCAGATGTACATAACAGCTAGCCTATGTTTATGAATTCTTGGTCAATCAGGTAACTTTGAAGTTTCAGCTTCATATGGCAGACACTTATTAGATTCCCCATCTTGAGCAGGCTCTGGGATTTTTCTGCTATTTTTTGTGCCTTAAATGACCAACAGAATGAAAAATCAGAGTCACCTAACTGTATGCTTGCTTAACTCTCTTGATTCCTGTTTTCATTATGGTTTTGGGTTTTAAGAATATCTTACTCTGATGCCAGCTTGATGATACATTTACAAATAAGATTTTGAAGAAATATTTTATTTAGAATTTTTGTTTTTAGTGGGAGAGTATATATAATGCTGAAAATACAAATTGTCCTTTATCTTAGCATTAACATTAATACAGCATTTACCTTTCACTTAAGGTATCTCCAGTTGTTCATATGAACATTGATTCTCTTTTTCCTTTCTTTTACTTTTAACTGAAGGTCTTGAGTTGAGCATCAAGAGGCCTGGGTTTTGTGTTTGACCTTCTTCTCTTAAACCTTATTTTCTTACCTATTAAGAAATTGCTAAGATGCAATTGTCTAACTGGTGATGGTTCTGTGAGGTTATCTGTTTGTATGCTTTAGTCTTTTGGTGCATTCTATTTCCCCTTCTGTCTAATACCCTAAGTTGGAGGGGAATATTAGACAGGACAGGTACAGAACAGGAGTTGCATTAGAGGATGGCGTTCCTGACCTCTAGGGCATGGAGTAGAACATTCTCTAACCTGAGCCTAATTCTTGCTGTTACCTAGGCACCTTCTGCCTCTTTCCAGAACCAGGCTGCTCTAGCTTCTCTGATCTTTCCATTTCCCAAAGTACTTTGGAGACCCAAGAGAATCCTGCACCTGAGAATCTGGAGAGTTTGAGAGGACAGAGCTCAGTCTGAAAGGAGACACTGCTGGAGAGACAATTATCTAGTCCAAAAGAGTCTGTTTTCTACATTTGTGAAGCTGTGTGAATATATGTGTATATGTGTGTGTGGTACCCCCTTCTCTGCTAGTCTTCACTACTTGTAATGATTTCCTTGAGTGTCAAATTCACCCTCTACTTCCATAAAAGTGATTCTAATTTGCCCCTATTTGAAATTTGTTAAAATATTTTTTGAATTTTTCTGAGCTTCTTGAATGATTTCTCTTTCTCTCTTTTCTTTTCTTTTCTTTCTCTTTTTCTTTCTTTCCTTCCTTCCTTCCTTCCTTCCTTCCTTCCTTCCTTCCTTTCTGTCTTTCTTCTTTCGCAGATGTTTTCAGTAAAAGGACTACTGCCTGTTAATCCATATGTCAGAATGCTGGCCTGGAGGGCAGTAGGGGAGGGAAGAATATTACAAAATGATCAAGTGAAGTGAACTTTCATAAAACAAAAACTGAACAGAATGTAACCACAACAGAAGGTGTTTGAGTTAGTCACATTAAAAAGAAAAATGATGTCCCCATACAAAAGTGTGACCTAGAATAGGAAACTTTTAAGTATGTGTTTGGAGGAAGGTTTAGGGGTGGTTAAAGGTGAAAACATCCCCAAATTGAATCCCCAGATCTGGCAGCCTGAGCCTAATGAGTCTATGCCTCTGAGGAAAGCATAAGGCAAGTTAGCTAACCACTGTATTGGCATTCCATCCTTCCACTAGAGCCAGAGGCCTTCTGAGTGTACCTCTAATGTGCCCCCTTCACAGTCCTGATGGTGCTTACAGACTGGGGAGCATTCAGCCTTCCAGCTAGGATGAATGTAGCTAAGAGGTACAAATGTTTTGGGGCAGAAGGGAGGCCAGAATGGTGATTCCAGATCCTTTATTGCAATAATACCAAGTAACTAATTCCCCCCACCCCCTGCTTCTTTCTCTAAAGAACACATATGTGGAAAAAGCTCTTAGAACTTAGTATAACCTCAAAAACAAGTACAGGGACCTGTGCATGTCTTTTCAGAGAGGAGATATGATGTGTCGACATGGCTAGGTCAAGTGGACTCTGTTGGGACTGTTAGTGTTCATTAAAGGCTGACCTTGTGTATAGCACCATGGGGATACATAGAGATATCAGAATCAGTTCCTGTTCCAGAGGCTCACACCCAAACAGGGGAGCTAAGATATATAAGGTCTGACAATTAAGTTTGAGAACTTGCCACTGTGCATTTATGTTGGCAGCACTGTACAAACAACTAAGTAAGGTGTCATAACCTTGGTATATCTGTGTCTCACAGCTGTGTTTGTATGTGGCAGTGTCTTGCTGAGTGGTGCTCATTGTTGTTGCATGTTTTTGTGTGCTGCCATGAAAATGTCAGAGCTTAAGTTAGAGCAATGAACAAACATTAAATTTCTTGTTAAACTGGGCAAGATTGGAAGTGCAATCAGAGACACGTTAGTGCAAGTTTATGGGGATAATGCCATGAAGCAAACAGCAGTGTACAAATGGATTAAATGTTTTTCTGAGGGGAGAGAAGGCATCACTAATAAAGAGAGGTGAGGGCGGCCAGTAATGAGCAGAACAGATAAAAACCCTGCAAAAATTTGTTGAATTGTACATCAAAATCATCAGCTGACTATGAGAAGCATAGCAGACCAAGTAAACATTGACAGAGAAATAGGAGAATCTTAACTGAAAATCTTGGCATGAGAAAGTTGTGTGCAAAAATGGTCCCAAAAGAGCTCACTGATGAATAAAAGCAAAGGAGAGTCAAAGTTTGCCAAGACCTTTTGGAGAAGCTAGATGATGTTTTGGGCTGTGTTATCACTGGTGATGAAACATGGGTGTACCAATATGACCCTGAAACAAAGCATCAAAGTGCAGAATGGAAGTCAGACAATTCTCCACGACCAAAAAGTTTCCATCATTCCAAATCAAGAGTCAAAACAATGTTGCTAACCTTTTTTTTGATATCAGAGAGATTATTCATTATAATCTGGACAGCCAACTGGACAGTCAACCAAGTTTACTATTTGGAAGTGCTGAAAAGGCTGCCTGAAAAAGTTAAGAAGAAAATGACCTGAAATTTTTGCCAACAATTCATGGCTCTTGCATCATGACAAGGCACCAGTTCACATGGCACTGTGAAGGAGATTTTAGCCAGTAAACAAATAACTGTATTGGAACACCCTCCCTACTCATCTGATCTGGCCCCCAGTGACTTTTTTCTTTACCCAAAGATAAAGGGAGTATTAAAGGAAGATATTTTGATGGCATTCAGGACATAAATGTAATACAATGACAGCTCTGATGGCCATTCCAGAAAAGGCATTCCAAAATTGATTTGAAGAGTGGCCTAGGTGCTGGCATTGGTGTATAGCATCCCAAAGGGAATACTTTGAGGCTGACTGTAGTGATATTCAGCAATGAGGTATGCAGCACTTCTTCTAGGATGAGTTCGTGAAATTAATTGTCAGACCACATGTATACCTGAAAAACAGCCACTAAGTGTTTTAATTATAATTTTTAGTTTCTTATTACATTTCTCTCCAAAAGGTATCTTGGGAGTTTCTTATAGGGATATGGTGACAGCCAGCTCACTTTTCCTCCTTAAAAAAAATCCATATAGGAATTATAATTCTCAGTGAAACTAGAAATAGAGAAAATCTAAAATATGTAATTGTGGCCCAAACTACCCTAAACAAGCAGAACCAGTATGGGAAGTCACAACTGGAAGAATGGCATGGTGGGCACAGTGCTATGAGTCAGAAAATACACAGGGGTTCTAGTGGTGGCAAATCCCAAAAATCATTAGCAAATATTAACCTTCAGATGACTGAGAAGGATCCACCTGAGGGGGAATGGCTATGAACAGTATAGAGAAGAAACATGGGCCATGTGTATTGGGGAGTCAGAGAAGGTATGGGAAGTGCATGGGAGTCTATAAAGGGAAAGATTTAAGAAAGCACCACTTTTAAAAGAGAGGAAACCACCATGGAAGCAGATGACAGTATCCCTTAATAATGATTGGTGGAGAATGGAAGGAAGTGAGTGGTAGTATGAGCGCTTCTGAACTGTTAGGATATAAGAATCAGAAGAATTCTGGGAGTTCCCTGGTGGTGTAGTGGCTTAAGGCTTCGGCGCTGTCGGCGCTGTCGGCGCTGCGGCCTGGGTTCGATTCCCAGTCAGGGAGCTACCCACATACCAAAAAGCAAAAAACAAACAAACAAACAAAAACAAGAATCAGAAGAATTCTGGCCACATGGGAACTACATATAATATAATAAAGAAAGTATTCCTCAGTGGAAGAATGGAAGAAAAAGCCCTCACATAAGAGAAACTGGGAACATTCTGCTTATCTGACTCCTTTTCCACAGTATTCTTCTCCAAATAGCTGGTCTAGTAATATCAAACTCATTCAAATAAAAGAGTAAAACAGAAGTATCAGAATAAGGATATTATAGGAAAAAGCAGGATGAGAAGCAAAAGTCTGGCTATGAAGAAAACTCACAAGGAAAGTGTTGCCCCAAAGTAGAGGAAAATTATAAGCCAGCATTCCAAAATAAATTGAAAAACTTTAGCAATTGCAGCTAGAAAAAAAAAAATGGCCCACAAATAAGAATTATAGAAGCTTAGAGAAAAAATGTGCTGACAACAGGGATATGAAATAGGAACTGACAGAATTCAAGAAAGAACTGGAAAGAGTCAGAAATGAAGACTAAATTATAAGAAGCACCAGAAAGAATACGTACCAGAACAGTAAGAGACATAAAGGTTTAAGAATAACAAAAGTGAATAAAAGGATTAGAAAGTAAAAGCTTATAAAATATAGATAAAAGAGATCCAACATAAAATTGGAGTGTCTGAGGAAGAACTGAAATAAAGGAAGAGAACAAATATTTAAAACTAAAATTCAAGAAAATTTTGCTGAAATAAAGTTCCTTTCTATTGTAAAGGAGTAACATTTACTTGGGGAAATTGATACAAAATGGTCAACCCCTTTCATGATGTGGCAGTGCTTTGTTTTTTACTGGGTTAGACACTTTGAAACAAAGCACTGCCCCATCATGGAAGGCCTGGAGCCTCTTTACTTCCTTCATGCACAAATACTGGCTTAGAATGCAAAATTATTACACATGAAAAATGTGACTGCAAGGGGAAAAAAACAACAGAAGCAGATGCAATGATTACCCAAATGTAGGGGTTAGCAAACACAAACTTTAAAATAACTATTAAACTATTAATGTGTTTAAAAACTTAGAAGAAATGCAAAGATGTTCAAAAAATCGAGAAAATTATACTGAAATGCCATTTCATACAACACACACTCTGTTGGCTAAACTATGGGGAAACAGCTACTGTCCTACGTTGTGGATAGAAATGCAAAATGGTATAACCTACATTGAGGGGAAATCTGGCTACACCTACAAAACCATAGAAGCATGAATGCTTTATCCCAACATTCAAAATTTAAGAATATGCCCACACACAAATTTAAAAATGACATAGGTAGCTAATAATTGCTGTAGCATTTGTAATAGATGATTAGAAGCAACTCAACTGTCCATCAGTAGGGGACATGTTAAATAAATTGTTAACATGCATACCAGCTTTTAAAAAAAGGAGAAAGATCTCTACATACTGATGTGGAACACTTTCTAGGACATATTCCATGATAAAAAAGCAAGGTATCTAGTATACTTCCTTTTGTGTGAGACAGGACTAGAAGGTAGGGAAAATATATGAATATCAGCATTTGCAAGTAAACACTTGAAGGTCATATAGTAAACTAAGAAATTTTTAGAGATGGGGGTAGATTAGGGAATGGGGCAAATGAAGTAGCCAGAGATAGGAGCAATAATTCTGTGTGTAACCTTTTATGATTTTGGCTCTTGAATCATATAAATGTACATATTCAAAAATTCATATTAAATCTTAAAGGCTGAGTTGGGTAATAGAAGTCAATTATCCAAAACTGTCCATACCAGCACTTGGAACTCCTGTAGCCTTCATTTCTGTAGTTAATGTCAAAACAACTTTTACATTGCCATTTTACTTTGTCCTGCTACAGATAGGCCTGTTATAATTCTACCCATATTGTTAATAACCAGAGGTCAAGTTTACTCCAACACCAGGCCTGATGCCCCAGGGCCTCTGATGTTCAGTATAAGTTTTTAAATATTTTTATTTTTAAAACTAAACTTTGCCGCCTCTTCTCCTGCTTCCTCTCCATGGTAATGACAACCTCCTTGAACCCTCCTCTCCCCTGTACTTTCTGTATTTCACTCAATACCCTCATCATTTTTCTCTTTTGTCAGATTAATTTTCTCTCTCTCACTCTGCCCTTTGCTTTCTGTTTCACTTCTTCCCTTTTCCCCTTTCTTTCTTCTCAGGCCCTCGCAATGCTCTCAGTTTATGCATTAGCTGGTTTTTGGCTAGCATATTAATAAAAAAGTCTTCAAGCACTCACCTTCCCTGAAATCTGTCTTCTTTTGGATGATGCCATTTCCCTTGGATAGTCCAATCTTTTAGGACCAGGAGCATGAGGTCACATATGGCTGGTTTCTTTCATACTTTTCAGATGACTGTTTTTATTTAATTTTTCTTCAAAAATTTCTTATTTAAAAGGTATTATAAAACTGCAGTAGTTAAAACAATTTACCAGGTCCTAACACAGTATACAGAGAGATTACAGAATAAATAAGAGTCCAAACATAAAGCTAACTTTACATAGGAATATAGTACTTGATAAAATTGGCCTTTTAAGTCATAAGGAAAAATAGATCCTTCAATAGTACTGAGGAAAGCTTGCTAGATATTTGGAAAAAAAGGAAGGGGGGGAGGCTGGATTTCTATTTTTTTCTTTTTCTACCAGATGCATTTCAGACAGAACTAAGATTTCAACTTAACAATAAAACCATAGCTATTTTGAAGGAGCATATGGGGGATTTAAAAAATCATCTTTGGAGTATGGAAGGCACAAAACAGAATATTAAAAAGATGAATTTGAATTCATAAAACAATTTTCAGTGCATGAAGATCCATTAAGAAAGACAAAAGATGAATGGGAAAATATCTGTAAAGGATTTGAGAAAGGGCTAATTTCTTTAATGTAAAAAACAAACAAACAAACTCTCATGTCAGTAAGAGATAAATAACTGAACAGAAACAGAGGAAAAATAAAAATAGCCAGTTTACAGAAAAGGAAACACAACTAATGAAGATAGGGGTAACAACTTCACTCATAATTAAGAAATGAAAATAAAATTGGGGGCACATTTATTTTCCTTATCAGATTGGCTAAAATGAAAATGTTTGGTAACATCCAGTGTCGATGAGATTGCGGGAAAATGAATGTTAACCCCCATTGTTTGTGGGAGGAGAAATTGGTGCAGCATAAAATTTATATTTATTTTTTTAGTCTAAATTAATCTTTTATTTTGAACTATTAAATTGTTAGTCTTTATAGTATAAAATGAAAAATGTAAGTTAATGGCTATGAAATACATTAATAATCCAATAATGATTAATTCTACTTCCTTTACAAATAATTAAGTTTTAAACATAAATTGTAAAGCTATATAATGGCATATACACTCATGTAATTTATTAAGCTGAGAAGAATACTGCTCTTATACTTCCATTGGGAAAATTCCAGTACTTGAGGTATTTCAAATGTTTCTCAAGGAGGTGACATTATTGAGGAACAGCTGAATTGTTCTAACATGAGAGGTTTCCCTAATATTGAGAAAATGTGATATATTTTGAATCACTTGAAGCATGGAGCAGTGAGGAGCAGTGAGGAGCAGTGAAGTAGGAATTAGAAGACATGAGTTCTAATATTGATTACTCCATTCACTAGTTCCTTAGACTTGGGCTTATCTTCTCAGATTCAGTTTTCTGGTGAAAAATGCAATATACAGGAATTCATCTTTTAGATTTTTTTTTTTTTTTGTAAAAAATGCACAAGGAATTATGTATAGCAATGTTCATTCCAGATTTCTGGTAAATCTTAATGTTGAAAACAACCTAAATGCCCACCAATAAATTTCTTTAAGTCATGGGAAGTACATACAAAGAAATACTGTGCAGCTTATAAAAAGAATGAGGTAGATCAATATGTGTAATTTGGAAAGATTTATTGTTCGGTGAATAAAAGCAAAGTGCAGAATAGAATATAGCATGATTCCGTTCATAGAAAAGAGAAAGGGTATGAATTTTATACTTAGTTTGCCTGTAACATTTCTGAAAAAATTCCCGAAACCTGCTTCACTGCCTCATCCTCACCCCTGATTCCTCAGCTTCTCCTTGTTTTTCTTGTTGGTTTCCATCCCACCTCTCTGCTTAGCTTGGACTCCATGGTCACTCAATACAACCTTCTCCTACAAAAGCCCTCCTTCCCTCTGGCTTGGCCTTCTTTATTATTGTCCCAATATTGGATTAATCCAGCTGTTTGTTTTCTGCAGAACTGCCCCCAGATTGTACAAACAACTGTGTGGACTGATTCTGTCACTTGTTGTTTTGTTCTTTTCAATCTCCTGTAGGTGTTCAGTGTTACTTGATAATCTTTCCATTCACCCTACATTTCTTCCTCACAACAGATATTCCAATTTTTGCTCCACCATTTAAACTGCAAGCCAATCATTGTCCCTGTACTCTAAGCAGATAACATCCCTGAGAAGAGGCCAAGAAACACATCTCTAGAAAAATTTTAAGATAATCTACTTCAAGAGTTAGCAAACTATAGCCCTTATGTCAAATCCAGCCTTAGCTGCGAACTAAAAATGGTTTTTACATTTTTACAAAATTGTGAAAAATGAATAATATTCAACAATGTGTCTTGCAAAACCTAGTATAGTTAGTCCCTGGCCCTTTAGAAAAAAAAGTTTGCTGAGCCCTGACCTAGACGATCACTCATCTTTGATTCTTTCTTTTCCAATTCAGAGGAGCCCCTTTCTCCTCTCCAAGGCTGACCTGGAAACCTGTGATCTGATCCGATCTCCTTCTGCCTCTTCCAGAATGTCCTCTTTCCTGTGTCTTCTTCATAGCCAGCTGAAGAATGTTTTTATTTTTTATTTTATATCTCCAAGTATAGTTCAGTTTTCCCAGATTGTCTGAGGCAATCAGGCAGATTCTCTTGGTCTTAGATGATTTTGAGTTTCATCCCTCTTTGATGTGCCTGTTAGTGAATGAATGGAGGCTATCCAAGACCATTTCCAAGATGCATTGTTAATGTCATTTGTAATATAAAAGAATCTGAGATCCCATGAGCCCACCTGGACTTGGCTCTGGTGTGTGGTATAAGGTTAAGGACCCAGTGTTATCTCTGTCCAGATGACCAACCGTCTGCTTTTCAAAATTTCATTCTTATCTCATTGAATATAAGATGTGTACAAAGACTTATGTACCCCAATGTTCATCACAGCACTGTTCACAGTGGCCAAAACATGGAAACAACCAAAGTGCCCTGCAACAGATGACTAGATAAAGAAGCTGTGGTACATATACACAATGGAATATTACCCAGCTATAAGAAAAGATGAAATACTGCCATTTGCAACAAAATGGATGGACCTGGACATCATCATGCTTAGTGAAATAAACCAGACAGAAAAAACAAGGAACTGTATGACTTCACTCATATGCGGAATATAAAACTGAAGGCTACAAAGAAAAAAGAAATGAATAAACAAACAAATAACCCATGGACACAATCAATAGTTTAATGTTTATTTGGGGAGGAGTGGGTTAGGGAGGGGGTGGGAGAGGAGGGAGAGGAAGCTAAATATAAGGTGATGGAAAGAGAAGTCACATTAGGTGGTGAACTTACTATACATCAAGCTGACAATGCACTGTAGAATTGTATGCCTGAAACCTATGTAATCCTTGCTAACAGATGTCACCCCAATAAGTCTAACAATAAAAATGAATTAAAAACAATAAAAAAATAAGATGTGGACTTTGTCATTTACTAAATTATTCCATCTTCTCTCTCATCCTCCAGATCCATCAATCCTCAAACTTTGCCAATTTTACTGCTCACATAGGTTTCATATCTAAACCCTCCTTGCAATCCCTAGTCTCATCGAATGCTCCAGTATAATCCTGGATTGCATGATTTAGCCACATTTTACCTCCACAGTCAGACTTTTATTTCCTCATCTCCCTCCCTCCTCTTTTTCAGTCTTTCTCGCAGGGTTCTCACCAGTATCTTTCTAAAATTGGTCTTTCCCGCATTTAAACCTTTCAGAGGCTTTCCATTGCCTTCAGGTTATCTTCCGAAATACCTAGTTTAACCACCAGCAGCTCTGATGTGGGAATGCCGTTAATGTCTTCCTACTCGCTAAGTTCTTCTGCTCCCTCTGCCGGGGACTTTACCTCATTTTTTGGTTCATCCTTCAAATCTGAGCTCAAGTGCCGGCTCCTTCAGGAAGTCTTCTCTGACTACCCACCTCAGCGATCGGGGTCGAAGTCCCTCTTTTGTGAACCTTTAACATTCAGTGCTCCCCTCCGTCACCCTCGGCCCCTACGCCTCGCACAAAGCACTGAGGCGCGCGGAAAGAACATGTGTTGACCCACTGGACTCTAAATCCCCTTGAGGGAGGCGCCGTATGTCTGGAGAGCCCTTCCCACAGAGGGAAAGCAGGTGCAAAGGCATGGGGGCGCAAAGGGCCTCGAGGGGATCACTCAGCTCGGGAGATAAAACTCCTCGCGGTCCCACACACTCTCTGGAACTGTCCCCGGGATGAGCGACCATCGAGATGCCCCGACCTCCGAGATTCCTAGAGAGGAAACGGAAGGGGCCCTGTCCTTACGCACCTGTCTGACAGCGTCCGCAGCTCACTTCCGGCTCGCTGAGGGCCCGGGCGAACTGGCGCGAGTGCGGCGCCGCCGGTGAGAGCCGAGTTGGGGCTGCGCGGCGGGGCTGCAGTGGTTGGGGCGTCGGGGCCGGGCTGTGGTGCAGCTCCGGGTCTTGGCGGCGGCGCCGGCAGGACTCACGCTGCAGGCGGCGAGCCTCGGAGCTCCCTTCAGCGGCACCGTGGCCTGGCCCGCAGGGACCCGGGAAATGGAGGGCGGGACATCCGGGGTGGGCTCAGGTAGGAGCGAGCGAGCGAGGCTTTACCCGCGTGTCCAGGGTTGGCCTTATGGAGGGGTGTCCACGAACCCGAGACCTTGAACCAAAGTGAAACTCTTTGAAAAGTCAAAGTAGTTATTTTAGAGCAAGACGTAGAGCACTTACTTAACGAATAGCAACGAGACGCCTTCTGTTTGTCAGATGTCAGGGATAAAGGATGAGTGAGGACCTTTCTTGTTTTCAGGGAATCTGGTAGACACACATTGGTAAACATTTGCAGTATAATAGGATAAATGTTATAGCTAGACGGACGTGAAAGTCATCACGATACAGGAGAGAAAATGAATAGGTTTAATGTATAATAAAATGTACAATGAAAATGTAAATTAGGTTTAAGAAGGGTAGATAAATACACAAACACCTAATAGCATATTAAGCAGAAGCTTCGGTGGTGCCTCCTGCGAGTTGCTCATTCACTGCTCCATTCACTGCTTATTCATCTGCTTGGAGCACTGTAAGTTCTGCTTCCCTTCTTTCCCCCTCCAATCTGTTCTTGATACACTAAGGCAAAGTGACTTTTGTAAAACGTGTAGTTCCCCATTAAAATAAGAAATAAGAGTAAAGCCCATATTCTTACTGTGGCCTAGGCCATGGATAATTTGGTTTCTGCCACCACTTGGGTAGTTCTGTCCCTTAGTCACTCCGCTGAAGCTACACTTCACTTTGACTTGCTATCCAACGCAAAGAGTAATTTCAAAGCTTTTGTCTGGAATGCTCTTTGTATGACTGACTCATTCTCATCCTGCAAGTCTCAGCCTGTCATCTCTTCAGAAAAACTTCCTTGAAGTTGTTTGTCCCCCATTAACAGCACACTGCTTATTTCCTTTCTAGAACTTATCCCCATTTATAATTTTATTTGCTTATGTATATTTTTTCTGTGTGCTGTACTAGTATGTAAGTTTCAAAAGGCAAGCACTTTTCTTTCTTGTTCTCTATTGTGTTTCTAGTTTCTGCAGGTGTGGCATTTGTATGTGTTGAATGTATATTTCCTTTAGTGTTGGAAGAGTATGCACTGGTGACTGACCCAGTTGTCACCTGTCTTACTCCGATTGTAGTGTTATCTCCTTAATGGTATCCTAAGGTATTCGTTGGGTGTAAGCTAAACCCTAAACATTTTATATTCACTCTGCCCAAACCAGGTGGTCAGCAAAGCCTGAATTGAATTGACATGATTTTCAAGGTATCTGAGGGTGTCTGGAAAAAATCCAGCCATAACTGCTTTTTATTTTTCATACTACATGGCTTGATACTTTCCAGACAACCGTTGTGTGTTTGGTATTTTGAAAATGCCTCATAGAAGGTAATTACCATGCTCTCTAGAAGAATATTCATTGATGTAGAGAATACTGGGTAGACTGATCTTTCCTTTGTCTCATTTATGCTCATTTTCTGTCTGGTCTTCCCAACAGACTATCAGTCTTTTTGGCAGGAGTGTGAAGATGCTTAAAGAGCGTCCAGGGATGGCAGCAAATCCTCAACAGCAGATGGGTGTTCCTGTGGTAAAACTGGAGAAAGAGTTGCCCTGGGTCAGGGGAAGGGAGGACCCTAGTCCTGAGACTTTTCGACTGAGATTTCGGCAGTTCCGCTACCAGGAGGCAGCAGGTCCCCAGGAAGCCCTCAGGGAACTCCAGCAACTTTGCCGCCAGTGGCTGAGGCCTGAGCTGCATACCAAGGAACAGATCCTGGAGCTGCTGGTGCTGGAGCAGTTCCTGACCATCCTGCCCCGGGAGTTCTATGCCTGGATTCGGGAGCATGGCCTGGAGAGTGGCAAGGCACTGGTGGCCATGGTGGAGGACTTCACAGAGAGAGCACTGGAGGCCAAGGCGGTGGGTGAGAAGGGGGTCTCAGGTCTTATTTTATTGGTGTGGGAAGGGGAGATTTAAAGAATTGAAAGGTTTGAGGAAGCAGTGGGAATGGATGAGATACAGAATCCCCCTCTTCTGCTCCCAAACTCCCTGAGGTACTTTTTGGGGGTCAGTGAAGTTTTCAGCAACAACAGCTATTCCAAGGCTTCTCTTTTGGTCATCAGGGCAGAAGTCTGGCCATATTTCCCTTGTGAGCCTCAGCCCCAAAGAAGGCAGTTGTGATAGATTTCAAGGTCCTTCTATGACCCATTCTTCTTTAGGTAGAGCTACATGTTGGAATGCAGGGAACTCCACTTGGTGAATATTCTCACTAAGAAGTTGTCTGTAGCAGTGCTGTTGCCACGTGAGGGATGTCAGCCCAAATGGCTCACGTAGCGATTCTATGGTGGTGGTCTGGTGACACAAAGTAACAGCACCTCAGATGCTTCCTTGGGACCCTGGCCATGTCAGTGTCACTATCTGATACAGTCACTTGAATGTTGGCTGAGAAAGAAGAGAACAATTTTTTCTTACTAGCTAATTCACTTAAGAGTCTAGGCTTTG
Source organism: Lyroderma lyra (assembly GCA_004026885.1). Classification (NCBI taxonomy): domain Eukaryota; kingdom Metazoa; phylum Chordata; class Mammalia; order Chiroptera; family Megadermatidae; genus Lyroderma; species Lyroderma lyra. The sequence continues at coordinate 47,543 of PVJL010003580.1, read as the reverse complement.
AATTTTTTCCTTTTAAGATCTGTAACCAGGGAATTTTCTTTTTCTTAGTAGTGGGTGTTTTAGTCTAAACTTCTCAATGAGACGATATTTAGTCTCTGATGTTACTCAGGTGGAATTTGATCTGTATTGAGGCACACAGAAGGGACCCTTATAAAACAGCATGGACACATAAAAGTGGCTCAGAGCCTGAAAAAGGAAGTTTAACTTCCTTTTCACGTTCTCACTGATGTCCTCTGAAGAACAGAGCTGGCATGTTCTTCCTATCCCCTGCAATGGGAATGGTTCTTTTCTTGACTCCTTTTAGGTTTTAATTCAACTCCCTTCATAACAGCCTTACCAGGCCTCATTCTAATAGGTGTTGGGAACTGTTCTTAGGTTCCATGCCACATGCAGGGAGAGCAGGAGGAGACGGCACTTTGCAGAGGCCCTTGGGAAACAGGTGTTCACCTGGGGCCAGTGGAGGTCAAGCCGGAGTGGGGAATGCCCCATGGGGAAGGAGTTCAAGGCCTAGACCAAGGCACCGAGGAGCAGCTCAATCAGGACCCTGGAGCTGGGACGCAGGCCTTCCAGGAGCAGGGTAAGGAAGTAAGAGCATAGGATGTTGGTGCTTTGTGTCCTCCCCTCATCTTTTCCTTTACAGACTTAGCAATTGATAAATTATCTGCAAGGTGTAATTCTGAGTTTTCCAGGCTACTTCCTTGATTTCAGTAGGAAAACAGATGAAGTCAAATTGTTTTCTATACCTTGACTCTGTGATTTCTGCAGGGGATATCTAGGATCATGCTGTCTTACCATTTCTTCTCCTTCCCTCACATCCCTTCTGGAAACCACCAGGGAATATACAGTTGACATATTTATTTTATTTATTTATTTATTTATTTATTTATTTTTGCTTTTTGGTATGTGGATAGCTCCCTTGCTGGGAATTGAACCCAGGCCGCAGCGCTGACAGCGCCAGCATGGAAGCCTTAAGCCACTACACCATTAGGGAACTCCCGACATATTTTTTAAGTAGGTGGACAAACCCTGTCCCTAAAAGTAATGTATAACTTTATTGTGTTACTAAATCTCAAAGGAGATTTTCCCAGAGTAAGGAGCATGAATAGCTCTGAAAAGACAGGGCATCTTGGGTTAGCAGCATCTCCTAGCTTAGAACAGGGTAAGGTATACCCAAACCTCTGTCTGTCTGGAGTCTCCTTGTGGTTCCTTGAGTTCTGAGTGTTAGGCATTGGACACCTTTGACTGAGCTAACTGCAAGACAGCACTAATCCTGCTCATGCTTTTCCTCCCTGCTCAGCTCTGCCAGTTCTTCAGGCTGGTCCTGTCCTCCCTCCAGTGAACACCAGAGACCAGGAGATGGCAGCTGGATTCCTTGCGGCTGGATCCCAGGTGAGCCGTGTCTCTGCCCTTCAGTGATTTGGATATTGCTTTGAATGAGGTTTACTTTCTCCAGGATTTCTCTGCACAGCAGGACTCTATCCACAAAGTTGAATTATTCTGCCCTTCTTATTTTGTTGGACATGACAGCCTTGTTGTCTCCACTTTATCATTTTCAGTTGTTAATTTTAATTGAGCTTATGCCTAGGATTCATGCAGAAGGCTAATTCACTCATTTGTATTACTCTTTTGACTTTTTTAAAAAAATTAATCCAGTATTACTCTTTTAATTGTGATGAGGAGAACATTGTTGATAGAAACCTGATAGGGTGTGGTGGTTGGACAGGTGATCAGTAAACCTTTGTAGATACCCTTTATGGATACTTCTGCTGCTGCTCTTCCTCTGGACCTCCTTCCCCCCATGTCTGCAGGAGGGTAGCTGACTCATGGCTGAGGGCTCCCAGGAGTACTGAGCAGAGTAGTCTGGCTCCTACTCTGGTCACACCAGGAGTTTTGTCCTTGTTCACACTTCTTAGCCTGCCACGAATAGGGTAATTAGGGCACAGATGGGGTACTCTTGCCACACTGTAAGTCTCTTCCATGAGACGCTGAGCATTACCAGGGAGATGGGGGGTTTCTAGTGTGGCACCTTTCTGAAAGGGACAACGAATGTTAAAGTGAAGAGTTCCTTGCAGAAGAGAAGATGTCATTTGGCAGGAAAAAAAGATGTAAGTCAAGTCTGATCTAGTTAAACAGTATTAAGCAAAGTTTGATGCCTGTGTTATTTCCTATTCCTGTCTTCTTAGGATGGGGTTTGGAGGTAATGCAGAATGACAGCATATTTTAATTTGATCAGACCCTTCCCGTTTACCATGATAGTTCTTCATGGTGTCGTGAATGACAGTGCCTTTATTTTAATGTAGCATTGTTAAGACAGGGCATACCAAAATGTTTACTTATATCTGAAGGAAAGTCATTTGGAAACGAGAGGCTAAATAGCAACTCCCAGGTTTGATCAGGCTTGAGGATTGAGTGGAGGTGATTTAAAAGTGGAAATTAGATGCTGTGGTCATTAGGTACAAACTAAGCATGCAGCAGAGACTCAAAAAGTGGCTTAAACAAGTCCATTTCTCTCATTAAAACTGTTGAGAGGTAGGCATTTCTGTTCCCAAGGTCATGTAGGGACCCTGGTTCCTTCCATCTTGCTCTGTTATTCCCTAGAGTGTTGTCCCCTGTGGTCTCTCTCCTTGTAGACTGCTCCTACTTCAGGATTATTTCTTTATCCATAGAAATCTCCTGTTGTTTCAGGGGTTGGGACCACTTAAAGATATGACTCTGGCTTTCCCAGAAGAGTGGAGGCACGTGACCCCAGCTCAGATAGACTGCTTTGGGGAATACGTGGAACCACAGGACTGTGGAGTCTCAGCTCCAGGTAAGGCTCTTTCCATCCCATAGATATGAAACTGAGGCGTTTTGGAAGCTTCAGGTCACAGTTCTTGACCTTGCTCAAGAGTTCAGAATCTGGTGCTATTCTGACAAAAGAAAAGGATTTCATGGCAGATAAGTAAATGGGACCAGGCAAAGAGCATGGACCAAGGACGTGAGAACTGGCTATGTGTATACTTTGTCAGGAGAGGAATGAACAGGGGCAAGAAAACTTTAGGTAGTTATTCTGGCTGTGAAGAGACAGGTCCTTCGTTAGGATTCCCCAAACCTAATCTGTGTCCATGATTGAAGGGTGTTGAGGGCTTGAGAGCAAGAGAAAAGCAGTAAAAGATAGATCTTCTGATCTTGTTCATTCAGCAGGTACTTAATGAGCACCCCTTGTATGCATGCCCCTTGTTAGTGACTTTGTGTTGGGGCAGGATTAATGGAGGTGAAACCTTTGGAGCATGCAGTATGTGTAGAGGAGGAGGGCATGAAGAGGGCACAGTAGGATTTTAGAGACAGGAAGGGTCAGTATGGGACTGTGTCAGGGAGCAAGCAGAGTCTCCATTGGGCCTATCTCAAGTGAAGTGGGAGCTGGGAGGACTTGGCCATCACGCACATGAAAGGAGCTCATGGGAGGAGGACTGGCAAGAGAAAGGAGGGAAGAGTAGAGGGAAGTGCCGGGTGAAGGCCCTGCTGGGAAAACCAGCAGAGGGCACTGCAGAGGCTTGGGGACTGCCAGAGTGAAGAAGAGCCCTGTGGAAAATCTATGAGGTCAATGGGAGTAAAGTGGGGAGAGGAAAAGACATGGTTGGGAATGGCCCTGTCCTTTGTTCCCTTTAATTCTCTTCTTTTTCCTTTAATAACTTCTTTGTAAATTTTGTATTGACCACTCATATGTCCCGATCCCACCTAGCCTTTTTTCATCTTAACTTACATTGAGGGATGAGTCAGAGTGTCATTTTACTACCTATAGGACATGAGAGAACCCATCCTGGCTTCAACACTTCCTAACTGACTTTGGGCATCTCATTTAACCTTTTCAGTTCTGAGTTTCCTCATTTGTAAAATGGGGATATTCACAGAATACTGTCTCATGGAGTTGTGAGGATTTAATGAGATAATAAATCTAAATATCTGGCAAGTATGGTAGTGTTAGATATTTCTATAAGTTTTTTAAGTTTCATTAAGTGATTTTCTTTATGAGTCAGTCAGCATTCCTTCAGTTACCAAAAAGGTTTAATTGGCAATTAGAATGTGGCCAACACTCTACTAGTCATTATGAAGAGTTAAAAAGTAAAGTTGCTCTCAGGAAAAAAAAGCTCTTGTCTCTATAATCTTAACAGTGCAATGAAGAGTCCAAGTGCCTGTAATAATGGTCATTATGGAGTAGTGTAAGGGGTGCTAGAGCAGGGCACTTAGGAGACCTGGGTCCAGTACAAGGTTGTCACACTATGAGAAAGAGATGTAAGATTTCTCTGATGGCAGAGGCTGTGGAAACCCTCAGAGATAACTGCACAGTGCAGGAGCTAGTGCAGCGTGTCCCAAATGGAGGTACCATTATCCCAATGTCTTATCCCCCTCAGGGGTGTACCTCTGCCAGTGATGATACTGTGTGGGAGAGCGAATCTGTCCTCCCATTCCCAGAGAGTTTTTACACCTTCCTGGCTATTTCTGACTGTTCTAGAGACTCTGGCTGTATGTTTGTCCTCTTACCCACTTGTTTCAGAACAACTAAAGCACTTCCCTGAGTGTTTATGCTGACGGTAGGTGAGGTGAAGGTCTGTTTCCCGGGAATACCATCTGCTAGCCATCTCAACCTTCATCTCTTCCTGGGACTCATTCCCAAGTAGTTGCAGCTCTTACATTGACAGCAGTGTAGGATTAGGCCTGAGAAAATAAACATAAATTCCATCATATGTAATATGTAGCATGGATTTGCATTTCCTCAGGGTCCAGTTAAGGTTTATGCATTGCATTTTGTTTTAATTCTACTATTCATAACACCTCAAAACTGGAAACTGTCCGAATGAACATTGGTGAAATTAATGAATAGGTTGGAATATAGTCTTACAGTGTAATACTATATACCAGTGAAAAAGAATGTAATGTAACTATAGCTACACACCACTATATGGATGAATCTCACAAGCATCATAATACTAAGCAGAAGCCACAAACAGTATGTGAATCAGTTATGTAAAGTTCAGGAACAGGCAAAAGTACTTTATGGTGATGAAAGTTTGGATAGCATGTTACTCTGTAGGCTGGATGTATAGTCACTGGAGGGATGGGAGAGAGGTTCCTGGTGCCTGGTAATGTATCTTGAACTGGATTTTGTTTACATGGTTGTGTTCATTATGAAAAGTCTTTGAGCTCTACATTTTTCATGAAAAATTTATGAAACAAAAAAGCTACAATCGTGAAGAATAGCCAGCACAACACTGTGCTTGTGGACAGGTGCGTTGTTATGCACCCTTTTGGTTTAGTTTCCTCTTCGCTTCTCCTTCAAAAACTGTTAACTGTTTCAGGAGACTAGAATAGTACTCTCCAGTTACTGTGACACCCTAATCCTTGTAATTAATCAACAGGATACCCTCTGTATCCCCAAAAAAGAGTAGCCATGATTTTTCCAGTTGATTGTGACACCTTGAATTTCTTAGTGGGTGGCATGCCCTTTTTGTGCCACTGCATGAACTCCTGCTTTGACTCAGGCTCATAATGATGAACTCAGGTTTCATCTCCAGTGACAATCCGGTTTAAAACTTCATCTTTGTTGTCTCTGCGGAAGTCCAAAAACTGTCCTGACCACTGACAGAAACACTGTTTTTGAAGCGGTGTGAGCATCTTGCACTGACTTTTGACATCCTTAGATGCTGATTGAGAATATTCAAAGTGGTTGTAGGTGATGCTCCAACCATTTCTGCAAGCTACTTTTTATTCAGTCTGGCATCTTGCACTACAACATTTTCAAATTTTTTGACAGTTGTCTGAGGAAGTGACTGGCCTCTATGGGGCATCCATGATGGAGGTCATCTTTATTCGACTGTCTGCCTTGCTTGAGAAGGCTATGCCACTTTTAAACCATGTATTTCCCAGTCCCCATAAACTGCTAAGATCTCTTCCCATATGGTTTAAGGTGTTTTTCCTTGTTTTGTGAGGAACTTAATAACAGCTGTGAAATTCAGTTTTATCCCTACTTGGGGTTTTCTTCATGTTTGATGAGCTTCCTGAAAGAACAAGGACACAAGTAGGCTGAAATTTGGCATGTATTTAATGATATTAAGTCACATGAACTGAGTACACTAGTACTCCCACCTCTCTGATATACCTACTCCACCCCTGTTCCACAAATTTAATGTCCTCTCGTAAGTAAGTGTCTTGTTTTCTTATCCATTAAGCCACCCTGTCTTTTTTTTTTTTTTTTTTTTTTTTGCAACTTTATTTCATCCATGTATAATTTTTTGGTGGAGTCTTTAGGATTTTCTATAAAAAGAATCATGTCATCTGGAAAAAGTGATAATTTAACTTCTTCATTTCCAATTTGGATGCCTTTTATTTCTTTCTCTTGCCTGATTGCTCTGGCTAGGACTTCCAATACTATGTTGAGTAACAGTGGTGACAAGGGACATCCTTGTCTTGTTCTGATTTTAGAAAAAAAGATTTCAGTTTTTCACTATTCACTATGATATTAGCTAAAGAAATGGACAGGTTTTTAGAAACGTATATCCTTTATATATAGCCTTTATCATGTTGAGGCACATTTCTTCTATGTCTATTTTATTAAGTGTTTTGATCCTAAATGGATGTTGCATCTTGTTGAATGCTTTTTCTGCATCAATTGATTGAATCTTAGGGTTTTTATCTTTTGTTTAATGTGATATATCACATTGGTTGATTTGCATATGTTGAAGCATCCTTGTGCCTCTGGAATGAAATCTGTTCTCCTTCAAAAACTGTTAACTGTTTCAGGAGACTTGATCGTAATGTTTAATCTTTTTACTATATTATTGTAGTCAATTTGCTAGTATTTTGTTTACGACTGTTCTGTCTGTATTCATCAGCAATATTGGTCTCTAGTTTTCTTTTTTCTTGTGTGTGTTATCCTTACCAGGCTTTGGTATCAGGGTAATGTTGACCTCGTAAACTGAGTTAGGAAATTTTGTCTGTTACTCAATTTTTTGGAAGAATTTGAAGAAGACCAGTATTAAATACTCTTTGAAAGTTTGGTAGAATTCACTAGTGAAGCCATTGGTCCTGGACTTTTGCTTTTGGGGAGGTTTTGGATGATTATTTTGATTTCCTTGCTGTTGATCAGACTTTTTAGATTACCCTATTCTTTGTGATTCAGTCTTGGAAAGCTGTGTTTCTAAAAACCTGTTCATTTCTTGTAGGTTTTTTAATTTGGTGGCATATAGTCCTTCAAGTATGATCCTTTGTACTTCTGTGGTATCTGTTGTGATTTCTCTTCTTTCATTTCTTTTGGTTATTGTGTCTTTTCTGTTTTTACCTTATGAGTGCTAGGGCTTGTCAATTTTATTAATCTTTTCAAAGAACCAGTTCTTTTTTGCATTTTTTTTCTGTTGTCTTTTTTTTATTTAGTTGTGCTCTGAGTTTTATTTCCTTCCTTCTGCTGACTTTGGGTTTTATTTGTTGTTCTTTTTCTAGTTCTTTAAAATGTAATGTTAGATTATTTGAGATTTTTCTTATTTCTTGAGATAGGCCTGTAATGATATAAATTGCCCACTTAATACTCCTTTCATTGCATCTCAACAATTTTGATAAATGTGTTTTTATTCTCATTTGTTTCCATGTATCTTTTAATCTCTTTTATTTCTTCTTTGACCCAGTTGATTTTTAATAGCATATTGTTTAACCTCTGTGTATTTGTGTTTTTTCTTGCTTTTTTTTTTTTTTTTTTTTTTTTTTTTTTTTTTTTTTTTTTTTTTTTTTTTTTTTTTTTTTTTTTTTTTTTTTTTTTTTTTTTTTTTTTTTTTTTTTTTTTTTTTTTTTTTTTTTTTTTTTTGCAGTTCATCTCCAATTTCAAAGCCTTATGGTCAGAGAATATACTTGGTACGATTTCAGTCTTCTTAAATTTGCTGAGGCTAGTTTTGTGTCATGTTATATGGTCTATCCTTGAGAATGTTGCATGTGCACTAGAAAGGAATGTATAGTCTTGTGTTCTAGGATGAAATATTCTGTAAGTATCCATTGCATCCATTTGCTGTAACGTAACATTTAAAGCTGATATTTCCTTATTGATTTTCTGTTTGGATGATTTATCCGTGGCTGTCAAAGGGTGTTTATGTCCCCTACTGTAATTATATTTTTGTCAGGTTCTCCCTTTAGTTCTGTTAGTAGTTGCTTTGTATGTTTTGGTGCTTCCTGACTGGGGGCATGTATGTGGACAATTAATTTCATGAACTCATCCTAGAAAAACTGCTACATACCTTATTGCTGAATATCACTACGGTCCCCGTCGAAGTACTCCCCTTCGGAAGCTATGAATTGACACCAGCACCTAGTCCACACTTTCAACCCTTCAAAGCAGTTTTGGAACACTTTTTCTGGAATGGCCATCACAGCTGGCAAAGTTACAACACCTTACCAAGTTGTTTGTATAGTGCTGCCAACGTAAGCACATGGTGGCAAGTTTGTGTACTTAATTATCTGATTTTGGGTATGGTGACAGCTCTGATGGTCATTCCAGAAAAAGAGTTCCAAAATGGCTTTGAAGGGTGGTGTAGGCTCTGGTGTTGGTACATAGCTTCCCAAACGGAGTACTTTGAAGGTGACCATAGTGATATTCAACAATGAGGTATGTGGCACTTTTTCTAGGATGAGTTGGCCCAATTAACTGTCTGACCTGGTATAAGGATTTCCCATAGCCATTTTATCTTTTGTTTTTTGGTTGCTTGGTGTCTCCATTGTTTCTTTGCCTTTTTGTTTCTCTTTCTTAGTTTAGTTTGATGGTATTCTATGATTTTTACCTGTTTCTTTTTTTTCTTTTTCTTATGTTGTGTGTCTCAGTTCTGGGTTTTGTTTTTGTTTTTTTTTTTTGAGTGGTTACCATTAAATTTATAAAAAAAAAGTTTCAGATATACTGTAGTCCTTTTTCTTAAGCATGCTTATCACAATTTCCCTTTGCAAATTCAGACCTTTACTTTCTCCCCTTTTATGTTTTTGTTATCACAAATTATTCTAATTTATGCTGTGAGTGGATTTCTGAGTTACAGTAGTAATTTGTCTTCTCTCTTTTTTTAATGTTTTTATCTTCTTTACCTTTTAGGATGTGTTTAAGTGTGTGGTGTCTTATTTTGTTGCCATTTCCTACTTCTGTTTGTTAATAATCTTGGTCATGGTTTTGTATGCTTTTGACTTCTTGTTTCAGGTTGAATAGCCTCCTGAATTTCTTGTAATGCTGGCCTTGTGGCAAATTCCCTCAGTTTCTATATATCTGGAACGGTCTTTATTTCTCCTTCATATCTAAAGGATAACTTTGCTGGATATATTATTCTTGGCTGGTAATTTCTCTCTTTCAGTAGTTTGAATATTTGATTCTGCTTCCTCTTGATTTGTAAAGTTTCTTCTGAAAAGTCTGATGATAATCTGATGGACTTTTCTTTATAGCTTACAGTCTTCTGTTCCAGCTGCCTTGAGTATTTTTTCTTTGTCATTAATTGTTGACAGCTTCAATATAATGTGTCTTGGAGAAGGCCTATTGGGATTCAGGTAGTCAGGTGTTCTGTTTGCTTCTTAGATTCAAGGACCCATTTCTATCAGTTTGGAAAGTTCTCATTGCCTGTATGTTTGAATAGATTCTGTGTTTCTTTTCCACTGTCTTCTCTGATATACCCATTATCTTTGTGTTGCTCTTTCTGGTGAAGTCCAATAGTTCTTGTAGATTTTTTTCATTTCTTTTAACTTACAAGTCCCTTTCTTCTTCTGTCTGCATCATTTCCAGATTTCTATCTTCATAATCACTAATTCTTTCTTCCATCTGGCCAACTCTGTTTTGTAAGTTAGTTAATTTCATTCTTTATCTCTTTGATTGTGTTCTTCATCTCTATAACTTCTATTTTAAAATTTCAGTCTCTTTTGTAAAATATTCATTTTCTTTATTGATTTTATTTCTGAGTTCATTGAACTGCCTGTTGAGTTTTCTTGCATCTATTGAGTTATTTAATAACTGCAATCTTGAATTCTCTGTCATTTAAGTCACATACTTCTCTGTCTTGAAGTTCATTTTCTGGAGATTTTAACATTTTCTTTCTTAGCAGCTTTGTTCCCTTGGTTATTCATAACTATTAATATGTTTCCCTTCCTGGGCATCTATCAACAGGAGTGGATTCTGTAGCATGTGGATATGAAGTCTTTCTTTTGCTTCCCAGTAGGTGTTGCTGGAGCATTTTATTTTCTCTCTTGAGCTGTAGTATTTTATTTTCTCTTGATTCTTTTGTCTTCTCATGATGGGAGATTTCCTGGGAGGTGGACTTCTCAAACTCTGTGACCAGGTTGCCTTGGTCTCAGGGCTCCACACCTGTGGGAGGATGTGGTGAACTATGGAGCTCTGAGCCTCTGAAACCCCAGTGTTGCCCCTGTAGTCAGAGCAGCAGCGCTTGTGTGTCTCAGCTTTTCTGGGTGCCTTGCTGGTTTCAGCTCGGAAAAGTGGGGGCTGGGTGAGTTGGTAGAGGTGGCAGTTATGTAATGGCAGCTGCCAGCCTGTAGCAGGAACCCTATACTTCCTTCCCTATTGCCAGAATTAGCTGCACTGTGTGTCTGCCACTCAAGAACTGTCTCCCAGTTCTCAAGGCTGTAGGTAGTCTACTCTTTAACCGGACACTCACTGCTAATGTTCCTCTGGGTCTGTGGAACCACTGGGAGTGGGTGGGTGAGGTGAGCCCTTGGAGGATGCAGGGAGGTGGCCAGGGTTTTTATGTTTGTTTTCTGCAAGGCAGTGAGAGCAATGAGGGCTTGTACTCTTCTGTATTGGTCTTTGCCCCCAGGTCTCTGCCCTGAGTGCTGGGTTCAGCTGATTCCCCAGGCAGGAGTGCTTGGGGTCACCAAATGTGCACCTATTGTCTCACTCACTCTTTCCCTCTCTTGGGACTGCAGTCAGTTCCAGGATGTGTCTTGTGTCCCTCATCTCTGTACCTCCTTCCCTTTCCTAGGACCATAGTGCGCTCAGAGTTGCATCCTGTGGCCCCCATCTCTGTACTTCCCCCTTTCTTTCTCCTGTGTTTGCCCTGTTTCTCCCACCTTCACATTTTTTCAATGTGTGGTTTTCTCATGCATGTTTGTATGTTGCACAGGATATTCTTTGTTGAATTATAGCTGTTCATTTTGTTGTAACTTCCAGGGAAGAGTTCAAGGACCTCCTCTCATGTTGCTATTTAATGAGGTCCTCAGCCATTCTATCTTTTGATTGGAGCATTTAATCCATTACCATTTAAAGTAATTGTTGATAGACATGTAGGTATTACCATTTTATTACTCATTTTCTTGATCTCTTTTTTTGGGGGGGGGTCTTAAGTCCTTCTAAGATTCCTTTTAATACTGGTTTGGTGGTGATGAACCCCTTTAGCTTTTTCTTGTCTGGGAAGCTCTTTATTTGTCCTTCAATTCCAGTTCATAGCTTTGCTAAGTAGAGTAACCTTGGATGTAGGTCCTTGTTTTCATCACTTTGAATATTTCCTGCCAATTCTTTTTGGCCTGCAAAGTTTGTGTTGAGAAATTAGCTGGTAGTTTTATGGTAGCTCCCTTGTAGGTAACTAACTGCTTTTCTTTTGCTTCTTTTAAGATTCTGTCTTTGTCTTTAACCTTCAGCATTTCAATTATGATGTGTCTTAGTGTGGGCCTCTTTGAGGTGATCTTGTTTCGGACTCCATGCTTCCTTGGTTTGTATGTCTGTTTCCTTTGCCAGGTTAGGGAAGTTTTCCTTCATTATTTCTTCAAATAGGTTTTCAATTCTGTGGTCTCTCTATTCTCCTTATGGTACCCCTATGATGTGAATGGTACACTTGATGTTGTCTCAGAGGGCCCTTAATCTGTCCTCATTCCTTTGGTTTCTTTATTTTTTGCTGTTGTGATTGGGTGTTCCTGTTACCTTATCTTCTAAATCGCTGATTGATTCTCTGTTTCGTCTAATCTGTTGATTCCCTCTAATGTATTTTTCATTTACGTTATTATATGTGGTTCTTTTTTTATGTTTTCTATCTCCATTTAATGTTTCCTATCTCTTCATTGAAGTTCTCCCTGAGATCATTGAGCATTCTATAGCCAGTGTTTGGAACCCTGCATTTGGTAGATTCCTTATCTCTATTTTGTTCAGTTCCTTTTCTGGAGCTTTGTTCAATTCTTTTATTTGGGACATGTTTCTTTGTCTTTCATTTTGGATGCTTTCTTATGTTTGTTTGTATGTATTAGGTAGGGCTGCTATGCTCCCAATCTTAGTAGAGTGGCCTTATGTAGTAGGTGTCCTATGGGACCCAGTGGTTCGGTCTCCCTGGTCACCAGAGCTGGGTGCTTCAGGTGTGTCCCTTGTGTGGGTTGTGTGTGTTCTCCTGCTGTAGTTAAGCCTTGGTTGCTGTTTGCACATCAGTGGGAGGGATTAATCCTCAGGATGATTGGTTGTGTGGACTGGCCATGACTATACTGGAGGAGCTGTTGTGTAGGTGCTGACCCTACAGAGCAAGATTAGCTTTAGTGGGGCTCTGGTGCCTGCCCAATCTGCCCTTTGTGTGTGCTGTCCTTGGAGGTGGCCTGGTGATGGCTCTGGTTTTATCTGAAACTGGCTACCAGGATGAAACTGGCATGTCAGCCCTGGAACCTCCTGGGAGGGGACCTGCTGCAGGCCAAATTTAGCCACAGCCTGTGCCTTCCCTGGGGGCATGTGGTATGAGTCACAGAACAATCTGTAGATGACCACTGCCTGCACTGGGCTTGGAGGTGCCTTGAGAGGCCAAGCTTCAGACTGAGGCTGGCTGTTGCTAATGCCAGGCTTGAGGCTGCTCATCCAGAGGTACAGGACATGCCAAAGCCAAATGCTGTTTGTTTTGGTTTTGTGAACCTTTGGGAGATTTTAGGAGAGTCTACAGCATGAGCTAAGATAGCTTGTTTGTGTGGAAAAACCACTGGAAGCAGCTTTGTTGTACGCATAATTGGGTGGGGTGTGGCTTCAGGGAGTCACTAGGGTGGGGCAGAGGAAAGGTGTTAGCCAGTTTGATGGAGACTCAGATATGGCATCTGCCTGTGTTTGCACACAGGGACAGGGAGGGCTCAACAAAGAAACAATGGTTTCCACCAGTTCCTTCCTTTGGGAGAAAGCTGTCCCTTCAGCCCTCACCCAGAAGCTAGACAATTCAGTTTCTACCCATATGTTTCTGGTGCCTTTTGATCTGCTTCCCCAGCACTGGAGCTCAGAGCAAGTGAGTCCCTTAGTGAGTAAGTCTGTGTGTGGACCTTTTAAGAGGAATGCCCTCCGTCTCACTAAGCTACAATCTTCACTGGTTTTCACAGTCAGAGATTATGGGGATTTCTCTTCCTGGCACTGGAAACTTGGGCTGGGGAGCCTGGTGTAGGACTGGGACTTCTTGCTCCTCTGGGGAAAACCTCCACAGCCAAGATATCCCTCCTGATTTTTAATGGTCACATGCGGTTGTGGGACCAACCTGTTGCATGTTTCTGCCCCTCCTACCAATCTCAGGGTGGCTGCTTCTGTATGTTGTAGGGCTTCAGTTTGGCTAGACTTCAGGAGGTTCTCAAGGAGGTTCTGTAGTTTAGTTGTAATCAATGTGGTCCTGAGAGGAGATTAGCATAGTGTTTACCTCCTTTGCCATCTTGACCAAAAATCTCTTTTTCTCTTTTAATGATCTTGCCTGGAAGGACTCTTTCCCCTTTAAGTACCATTTACCATTTCTCTCATGCCTTCTTTGCTTTCTAGTACGTTTTAAAATCTTTTCTATTTTTCTCCCCTTTCCTCTTGTTCTTCTGTAAACAATTGTTCTGGTAACTCAGAGAGAATGTAAGAGGGATCAGAGGAAGGACTTCTAGAAGGGACAAGGCATTTCAGTAACATTCATGGGCATTTTGATCCTAATAAAGATGGTAACGTTGAGGTGGGCTGGTAGAAGAATGTCAGTGACAGACTGGGTTCATTTGTTCACCCAGCATCATTAAGCATTTTCCCTGAGTTACTCCCTATGCGGCCCCCAGGAGACCCAGATTGATAAAACAAAGCTGGGCAAGGAGCTGTGTGAGCAGGGACAGCAAACTGAGCAGGTGAATGGAGGATATGGAGAGCTGCAAGTAGTTCACCATTGCTGGAATGGGTTTATAATCACTGAGAAAATCAAAACATTTGGGTGGATGTAAAGTAGCATTTACAACAAGGTCACATGTAAATAATAAACAGTGCTTGCTAACGCCTGAAACCTATGTAATCCTTGCTAACAGATGTCACCCCAATAAGTCTAACAATAAAAATGAATAAAAAAAAAACAATGCTTGCCATATATGTACATATGAGGGGGGACCCCCAAAAAACTGGAATTTATTTATAAAAAATTTTGTGTGTATTCTTACATGTTTAAACTTCAGTCACCTTCAAATACTCTCCGTTAATGCAGTACACCTATCGAGACCCTTTTTCTACTGCTCAGAACGGTTTTTGAACTCATTGATTTTGATGCCTTTTAGTGCTTCTGCCGTTTTTTGTTTCACCTCTTCTACATTGACAAACCGTTTCCCTTTAAGGACTTTTTTCATCTGGTGAAAGGAGAAAAAGTTGCTGGGGGTGAGATTTGTGATTAGGGAGGGTGGGGCATGAGGGTCATTTGATTTTTGGTCAAAAACTACTGAACACTCAGCATGGTGTAGACAGGTACATTGTCATGCCACACGTTTATGTAAATTACCCATCATGAAATGGGCAAACATGTTGAGTCTAAAAAAAAAATTCACTGAAGCTGAATGCATCCTCTCACAACAATGCCAGCAGTGCACTGATGCAGATGGGTTCCTAGAACACTCACCTATTTGGGGAAACCTGTACTACAAGGGGCCCGCCCTCCAGAGGATAATTCCGGGTTTGGGTTTGTTTTTTTTTGGTCCCCTCTTGTATATCCTGAAGAGACTAAAAGTAATTACATGAATAATCAGGGTGTGTTTCTTTGAGAAAATCGATGAGTTAGATTTTAAAGGACATAAAAGAGTCTGAATTAGAAAGTTAAGTGGAAGACATTAAAAATTGACAGACTCTTTTGTATTATAAAAAGGCATGGAGTTTGTTTTAGCTTGGGACTCAATGATTTAAACAACAGACTATTATTCCTCACTGTTCTGGAAGCTAGGAATTCCAAGACCAAGGTGCCAGCATATTCAGTGTCTGGTGAGGCCCCTTTTCCTGTCTTGCAGACAACTACCTCTTGAGGTGTCTTCATATGATGGGGGTTGGGAAGAGAGATCTTTGTCTTTTACTCTTTTTTATATGGGCACTAATCCCATTATGAGGAATAAAGGTCACATGACTTCTCTGTTTATTCAGAAAGAGAATTCTGGTTTCTCTTCCTCTTCTTGTAAGGACACTAATCCCATCATGGGGGATAGGCTGGTCTGCTTCATGACCTTACCTGTTTGCCAAAGGCCCCACTTCCTAATATCATCATATTGAGGTTTAGGGCTTTACCTATGAATTTGGATAGAGGGGGGATACAAATGTTCAGTCCATGACAGAGATGGAAAGAAGTAAAGGAAAGTCTGACTTTAGGGTCAACGAAAGTAAAATATAGAGGTTGCTGGGGAAAGGAAAAAAGAAGAAATGGTTTATGGGACACACTTAGAAGCCAAATTCTAACATAAATTTACTTTCATAGCTGCTACAGAATCAATCTGTATCTCCTTTGTCCTGTAGGCATTGGGAGCAAGGAAAAGGAGGCCAAAACCCAACAAGCAGACCTCAAGGGGGTGCTTGCACAGGGGACGTCAGAGAGGTTTGGGGAAGCTGCTCTCCAGAGCCCTGAGCTTGGAAGAACCTGTGAGCAGGAGTCCAGTAGCTCTATGGGAAACATGCCAGGGCCTCCTCCTCCCCAGCATGGCATCCTTCCCCTGCCTGATGACCTCAAGACCCACAGCTCCTTCTGGAAGCCTTTTCAATGCCCTGAGTGTGGGAAAGGCTTCAGTCGGAGCTCTAACCTTGTCAGACACCAGCGAACCCATGAAGAAGAGAAATCCTATGGCTGCGTCGAGTGTGGGAAAGGGTTCACTCTGAGAGAGTACCTCATGAAGCACCAGAGAACCCACCTGGGAAAGAGACCCTATGTGTGCAGCGAGTGCTGGAAAACCTTTAGTCAGAGGCATCACCTTGAGGTTCACCAGCGGAGTCACACTGGGGAGAAGCCCTACAAGTGTGGGGACTGCTGGAAGAGCTTCAGCCGGAGACAGCATCTTCAGGTCCATCGGAGAACTCACACTGGGGAGAAGCCCTACACCTGTGAATGCGGCAAGAGCTTCAGCAGGAATGCTAATCTGGCCGTGCACCGGCGAGCCCACACTGGAGAGAAGCCGTACGGGTGCCAGGTGTGTGGGAAACGGTTCAGTAAAGGGGAGCGGCTGGTCAGACACCAGAGGATTCACACCGGGGAGAAGCCCTACCACTGTCCTGCCTGTGGGAGGAGCTTCAATCAGAGGTCCATCCTCAACCGGCACCAGAAAACTCAGCATCGCCAGGAGATCCCGGTGCAGTAAGGGTCCCCTGCTAATGGAAGGTGCTGGAGAAGGTGGGACCTTCCAGGACCACCAAGTGAACGGAGACCTCACTGCAGGAATGCCAGTTATCTTTACTCACTGAAGGTCTTTCCATTTGTTCAAAAGGAAAAGGGCAAGCCCTGGTTTATGTTGAGTTCCCAGAGAACACAGCTTTTCAATTTCTTAGCCAGGTGGTGGTAACTCTTTTTCTTACCATCTTTTGGGGAAATGATACCCTGAGTTTTAGTTCAGGTTAAGGTTTTTCTCCTTCAGTGGAATGTTCATTAGTTCCTCCTGAGCAAGTCTGGTAGTCAAGACAAAATTTTGTCCAATGTTGAGAGCTTGAACGTAATTTTTCTGAGGTCTGTAACCTGCCTGCAAGGTGCAAGGATACAGACTCTATCTCCCTTCCTCCCCCCACTCTTTTCCATTTAACAAATATTTATTGAACACCTACTATAGACCTGGCACTGGGGAAACAGTGGTGTTCTTATTCCCCCAGAGCTTGTGATTTATCACTGGAAGCACACATTGAAACCATTGATTATCATGTTCTCAGTTACGTTTATGGTGAGTGCTGTGAGAGGATATCCTTTTCGTGTTCACTCGTTCTGCCCTGCCTGCTCGGGTACTGGATCTGTCCCTCCCTAGTTGGGATTACCCAGACAGCCTCGTTTATTTTACTTTATTTGTAGTCCCCTTTGTAACATTCTACCCTTATCTGTAAAATTTCCCCATTCCATTTCTTGTACTATAACTGTTCACACATCTATTAGGAAATTAATATTTTGTTATTGATCAACTGAATAAACGTGAAAATATTTTTAAAGACATTCAGTTCTGTATAAAGATCTAATTAAATGAGTCTGAAAGACCAATTAATATTAATACTCTATATTTGATGGCACTTTACAGTATATAAAATGCATTTCTCTCTGTATTCGCATTTGATTCCTTCCATACATATTTATTGAGGCCCAACAGTATGCTAGGAACTCTTCTAGGTGTTCGAGATATATCAGTGAATAAAATAGGGGGAAAGTCCCTGATCTTGTGTAATTACATTTTAGTGTATGTATTTGATCTTCAGGACTACTCAAGGTGGAACCCATTGATGTTCCCCTGAACCCTTTGGACCTGGGATCTGAGCCTGTGCCTTGGTCCTGTCAGCTTCTTGCCCTGAAGTACATTTGCCACCTACCTCTTATTACTGAATAATCTCTGTCCTCAGTGCATCTAGTAGATCCTTCTTGTCATCTGAGAGGTGCTTGGGGTCTTGAATGCCAACTGGAGATGAAATGGTAGTGATCTCTTTCGCATCAGTGCCAAATTAAGATGTTTGTAGGCATTTTAAAAAATGAATTTCTTTAAAATGAGAAGATGCAGTATTTATAACTGTGTTTAAGCTATCTTACATTATTTTGCCATCACTAAAGGGTATTCTTTCTATTTGAAATTCTGGAGACTGCATAACTTGCATGGACTGCATTATAGTGCTATAATGCTTTGACTCTGAATGCTGGCTGCTGAGTAAGTTAGTCTTTTGATAGTGTACTGTAAATTAGTTTGTCTTTTGACAGTGTGCTATAATTAATTGCAAGATGTGGTTTGTCTCATGATGCTTCTTAATATTTTACTGGGATTTCCCCCCCCATTTTCTATTGTAAGTAAGGTAAATGGTAATGACTTTAACACACATAGTTGCATTACTTGGTTCACTTGAAACACATTATTTTATCACCTATTTATTGGCAGCTAGCTATGGAGTTTAATTTTGATTTAGCAAATGACCTCCTCCTGTCCCCTCTGCTGTCCCTATGAGGCTGCATTAACCAGGACATATCTGAGATGGCCACTATCTGAGGTGCTGAACTGCTGCTACTTCTCAACACTGTTGAGGTCCAGATGTAAAATCAGCTTTTTTCCCCACTTCCCAGACAAGCCAGGCAAAGTTTATGGTCACTTGGCAGCCAAACCGTAGGAAGGCTTTTCTGAAGCCTCTGGCATCTGTAGAACACGGGGCCTGATGGGGCCTGAGTTTGGCCTCTAAGAGGCCCATGTTCCAGAGCTGGGCAGGAGCATGGGACCATCACGGGCTGGGAGTTGGCTCATCAATGGTCTTTGTGTTTACCTGAATTAAATTGTACATTCTTTTTGATCATATGCTTAGCCAAACAGGTCTTTGGGTTTTCAACCAGTTGGAATCTCTTAAAAGAAGCTTTGGTAGGAGCCAGGCCTTGCCGTCTTTCCTAGTTGGGCTCCCCTGTCTGCTTTGAGATCAAAACTATGGAGGATACCTCAAAAATGCCTCAAGAGGGAATTTTTTCCATGGAATTATAGTAGCCTTATTTCTTTATATCAAGTCAAATACTTAATTTTCTGTATTTTTTTATTTAGAGATTTTTTATAATAGAAAATTTCAAATGTATAAATGAATGCTCATATATTCATCATTTGAGTTTAACCATTATAAATTTATAGCTAATCTTGCTTCATCTCTACCCCATCCTCCTTCCTGTATTTCTCCCTCACTGAAGTATTTTGAAGCAAATCCCAAATGTTGTTTATAAATATTTCAGTATGTACCTCTAAAGCAGTGGTTCTCAACCTTCCTAGTGCCACAACCCTTTAATACAGTTCCTCATGTTGTGGTGACCCCCATAAAATAATTTTTGTTGCTACTTCATAACTGTCATTTTGCTACTGTTATGAATTGTAATGTAAATATCTGATGTGTTTTCCGATGGTCTTAGGCGACCCCTGTGAAAGGGTCGTTCGACCCCCAAAGGGGTCGCGACCCACAGGTTGAGAACTGCTGCTCTAAAGGGTCAGCACTCTAAAACAATAACCACACCTAAAGAATTACTGTTACACCTAAAGAATTAACAGCTCCTTAATTCCCAATTAATGTGTTTTAAAAAATTTTAGAAGCTTCTTTGAGTTAATATTCAAGTAAGATCCATAAATTGTAATTTGTTGCTTTGTCTTCTAAGTCTAATAATGTATACTCTCTGTCCTTTTTTTCCCTTGGAATTCATTCATTGAAACATCTGGGTTATTTATCCTGAATTTTGTTGCTTGTGCATACCCATGGCATTATTTAATATAGTTCTCTGCCCTCTGCATTAACTAAACACTTGTAGGTCCAGAGGTGTAACCAAATTCATATTTCACATTTCGGCAAGAACGTATACAAGGGAGGACGCCCCCCCCCAAAAAAAAAATCACTATTTATAAAAATGTGTATTCTTACATGTTTAAACTTCAGTCACCTTCAGAGTACTCTGTTTGATGTTATATATCAAGATGCTTTTTCCACTGCTCAGAATAGTTTTTGAACTCAGAGATTTTGATACCTTTTAGTACTTCTGATGATTTTTGTTTTACATCTTCCATGGTGGCAACAAGTTTCCCTTTGAGGATCTTTTGCATTAGGGAAACAAAAAATGTCGCTTGGGAGAGATTGGGTGAATAGGGAGGGTGGGGCATGGTGGTCATGTTGTTTTGGTCAAAAACTGCTGAGCACTCAGTGCAGTGTGGGCACATGTGTCGTCATGCCACATGTTCGTGTAAATCACCCATCACAGAATGGGCAAATGCGTTGAAAGAGTCTCCAAAAAAAAAAAAAAAAAAAAAAAAATTCCCTGAAGCCAAATGCAGCCTCTCATGACAATGCCAGTTGGTACACTGATGCAGATGGAGTCCTAAAGCACCTACTTGGGGAAGCCTGTATTAAAAGGGGCCCACTCTCCAGAGGATAATTTTGGTTTGTTTTTGTTTTTGTTTTTTTTTGGGGGGGGTGTCCCCCTCATAGATAGTGGCATGTGTGGTGGCTTTTCCTTAAGTAATGTTATGAGCCTAGATCCATTTATTTCATTAATTCTATGGATAATTATTTATTAGCTGGAATGCTCTGAAAAGCATTTTCCCCTCATTAACTATTAGGTTACTTTTAGATACAGTTCATAGGGGAAAGGAAATGCTTGATTCTTCCCTTTATTTGTCTGTTTTCACAATAATGATTTGGCTTCTTTGCTTTCTGTAAAAGTGATCAATCACTTTTTTAAAAGCCAAATGTGTTATGGATTAAAACCAATGTATTGCAGTTATTCTTTTTGATGCTCAAATCATTTCACCTGGGGCCAATGGGAGCCTCTTCACCTTGGTTTCTGATTCCTTTTGGCACAACTCTAATCATCTTTGATAGCTTCTTTGCTTTCTGGAGGAACAAAATTTTAGAAGGTCATCTTGTACATTTTCTACCCCTTTGAGAGTGAAAAGAAGTGCGGTTTATATAAGACCAGTAGTGTAAACTGGGACTCCAGGGCAGATGGATATTTGGTCACCTTATATACAACCCTCACTGTGTACATTTGGGTGTTGCAGTTCCCTCCCATGGGAGTAATGCTGTGCACTTTGTGCACTTGCAGGGCCTGGCTCCATGCGCCATACTGCTGTGATGATGAAGGGTGTCACTTCCCGGGGTATGACCTTTGCAAGAGAATCCCTTTTTTATACCCTGAGTGGTCCCGGAACTTTCTGTCCAAGGTCTGCCCTGGGGAATGATTCCATTAAAATTTTTTTTATTTCAAAATGTATGCCATGAATGTTGTCTGCAGGCTGATGAAGTATGCTTAAATACTTCTAGTAAACTGTTTTACCCCAACCTAGGGCCAAGTAGAACCTTTGTTTCTTAAAAAAATCAGCTGGTTTCAAGCCCCATCCCTCTCCACTCTGCAACACAAGTTGACTTTTTCCACTTCTGAGGCAGGGAAAATTGGCAGAACCTGTTTCTCAAGTACACGTGCTCTTTGAAACTCTGCCAGAGTTTCTCAGCCTCGGCACTATTGACATTCTGTACCAGATAATTCTTTGTTTTGAAGGCAATCCTGGTTGTTAATACTTCCCTGGTCTCAACCTACTAGATGCCATTAGCATCCTCCAATTATTAACAAATTAAAATGGTTTCCAGGTATTGCCAAATGTTTCGTAGAGGGCAAAATCCACCCAGCTGAGAATTACTGCTTTTAGCATTCAGGATAATAGCTAAAGTGAATTAGGTGATTTACTATTGAAAGAAAGGACTGGCATGCCAAGGATGAGCAATTTCCTGCTAAGTTTAAAGCCCCAGCTTAACTTTATAGAAAACAAAGGAGTTTTATTAGAGATTACTTTGTTTCATTGTAGTATTGCCAGCCCAAACCAAGAGCTATTGAAGTAGAATTTCAGGGTAGTGGCCTGGAATCTATAATAAACACCCCAAATGATTCCTGTGCAGGCAACGTGGCTCGTTACTTTGGGTTTATACTAGTTGAGCTCCTGCCACAAAGCTTCTATATTACAAAGAGCTTTTGCTTGGTGTCTAGATTCACCTTGCCCAGTATGTGTGTAGTGGCAACTTAAACTCAGTGCAACCAGTTTTCAATCATTTTTCCTCCATAATAAGGTCTTCTAGGTACACAGTAGACAGTAAATAAATGAATTAAAGATGTGGATTTCTGCCTTAGGAGGAAGGAACAGTGCACAAGTTGCCCCCTAATGCATCTGGCAGTCATCTCTAGTTATGCCACCGATTGCAGTTACATCAAATTCACTTAGAAATTCTACAAGCCCAAGAAATTAACTTGGACTTCCTACAATTTTATGTTGCTGTCTTGCCTTCCCCACTCCCTTTATTATCTCCGTGAAGGAAATACTGCTGGAGATTCATTGTGTTCACCCTATCTCCAGTATTGACATTTATATAAAAAAAATTTTACTAAAGACTTGTTATGAAGAAGAGCATAGGCAACATTCCTTGTGTTTGTTCCTGAGAATTTATATTGCTGGGAGAGACAATGGAAAGGATTAGGTAATGCAAGTATGCCTTGAGAAGTAGAGGGACTTAGGAGAAGCAGTTGGGGTTTTCTGGAAGAGCAAATAGGTTCCAGTAAAAGGACTCCCTTCACTGCCACATGCACTAGTCATAGGTCCATCATCTTAAGTAGTCAGATACCTGGAAATGGCAGCAAATCCAAGAGTTTATTCACATGTTGCCCCTTCCTAGTGAAAACTTTAGGGGTGGTAGATTAGCTTTAGACAGAGGTTGGGAGGAGAAAGTTTTTAGAAGTCTGTCTTCTTGACTCCCACGTAGGAGCTATTTGAGTATTATACTGTCTCTATGTCTGCAAAATTCACCTAGGATCTATATCATCCTGGAAATTTCATTGGCTCCTGCAGAAGAGCCCAAAATGTCATGTGAATAGGGAAAGTAGAATGAATGATAAGTAGTTTATGTAATGATAGTCTTCGCACTGCATTTGTCCAGTCTCCATTTGTAGGGATTCCTGCTGCGTGGACTAAGGTCCCAGTGGAAGGAATGGAAAATAAGTGGTGAAAAAATCAACAGTTAAAACAGTGTGATATGAGTATATACATAGACAAATGGAATAAAATAAAAGGTTCATAAATCAACCTGGTTCTATATAGAAATCTAGTATATAATAAAGATAGTATCTCAAATCACTGGGAGAGATTGACTTTTTTAAAAAGTGATATTGGAATAACTGGATAGTCATTTGGAAAAATATATTAATAGATCCATTATCACATCATATTTGACAATAAACTCCAAATGAAGCAGAAATCTAAATGTAAAAAATGAAACTATGTAAATCCTGGAAGACAATGTGAATGAATGCCACTAAAATGTGGGTTCACAGAAAGACTTCTAAACTGACTCAAAATCACGATACAATTAAAGAATAGATTGATGAATACCTATATAAAAACATTTAAAAACATGAATGGCAAAAAAAAAAAAAAAAAAGCAAAGACAAATGACAGCTAGGAAGAAAAGTATTTGCAACATAACACAAAGGTCTGATATTCCTTATACCAAAAATTTAAAAATGAGCCAAAATAAAAGACCCCTAATCCCATAGAAAAATAGACAAACTCAAATTCACAAAAAAGATAGAAAAATGGGTCCTCAACTTCACTCAAAATACTGGGGTACCAAAAAATGTATACACACGAGATGTTATTATCTATATATTACTTTTTGAAGTTGAATTACAGTAGCAATGTGTAGTGTGATGTTCCCTTAAAAGATGGTGTTAATCAAATGAATGTTAGCGTCACCATGTGACAGGCAGGACAGTCAGAAAATGGAAGCATGGTCATCATTTGCGGAGTGTGAGACCATTTTGAAGTCGTATTTGAAATTCAAGAACACTGTTTGAGTTTCCCCCATGTTCTCCTGACGTAACATTCCATGACTTCGACCTATGGGACACCTTAAAGGAGGTGTACAGAGGTGGTACTTGGGTAAGAAATTGAAATGGCATGCGCAGTGATACAGGTAGACACTTTGGTCAATATTGCTCAAGCAGTAGTTTGCTGTAATCAGAAGTATCGACCCTGATGGTAACCACTTTGAGCACCTCTTGCAATTGCAGAAGTCATATGTGACTTGTAGTTATCTTTTGCTATTGGTATATGTTGAACATTACAATTTTAATAGGTTTTCCTTTCTTAAAATGTGTATACATTTTTTTGCCACCTTATGTATATGCCATTTGAAACTACATTGAGATATTTCTTCATTAGATTGGCTAACATTTTAAAGTTTGATAATATATGCTGTTGATGAGTTTGTGGGGAAATGGGAATTCTTATGCATTGCTGATGGAATGCAAAATGGTACAAATGTGGGGAATTTATCAATAGCTAACAAAATTATGTATGAATTTACTCTGAAGATATACCTCTAACAATATGAAAATAAATATGCACCAAGTTATTCACTACAGCATTCTTTGTATCTGCAAAATATTGGAAACTACCTAAATATCTAAGGTGATTGAAAAAACTGACACATCCACTTAATGGAGTATCATGTAGCTATAATGCTTTTCAACAGAGATTCTCAAAGTGTTACTGAAAACTACTTATATCAAAATCACTCGAGGAAATTGTTTAATCTGTATTTGGGGATGGAGCCATTTTCTACTGGGACCCAGGAATCTTCATTTTACCCAAGTGCTAATAATGCAGATACATTTGATAATGATTGCTCTGTTATGTGGAACCCTGTGGCTTCACCAGAGCACTCATTCAAATATATGAACTGATCCTGAAGTTTTACCTAACCAGCCCAAAGCAGATATGAAAAGCCCTACAAGTGAACAACAGGATATGATCTTCCCAGCTAGTGCTATTTCATGACTTTCAGCTTGTAGCCATAACACATGAATCTCTTCAACAATACAAGATAGTTACATCATAATCTCACTAGAAAAGGACTTTGATTTTTATTTCATCCGGTCAGAAATCCATTCACTGCTATGTCTTTCTACTCAGCATAATCCCCAGCTTAACAAGGGTGCTTAGTAAAGATTTCCTTAATGAATCAGTACCTTTTACAGTAGTTACCTAATATCTCCTCTCTACCTTGTGCCCTCTCCCTAATTTTTCTGATTGCCATGGGTCAACTTCACTTTCATGTGCCCATATCGGGGAGGCAGATGAAGCATTTTCCATTAGGCATCCCAGGAGTGCAGCTCTATGGAAAACACTTGAATTCTCATATAGATGAGGTTGCGCTTACTTATGCCTTGATTCTGGGCTGGGTGTGAACAGCACAGCAAGGCAAGCATAATGGAAGTGGGAGAGTCGAGTGTTGCAGAGGGAGCTCTTTAACAGAACCATTATCTGTAAGTTCTGAAATGTAGTCAGTAAAATTTATCTTTAAGTAAACTGATAGCTCTTTGTTCTGTATAACCATAGAGGAGGACTCAGAGGGTGTTGAAGTCATTGATAGGGAATCCACTAAAATAATTTTTTATTTGGGGAAGAGCACAAACTCTTTGAGATTCAGTTCCAATTCAGAAGCCAGGTTCAACAGAAGACTGGACTGTATTCTAGATAGAGATTCTGAATAGAGTTCAGAATCTGTATTCAAGAAAAAAAAAGAAAAGAAAAGCTTTCCTTTTGCTTTCTTTGGAATGTTCTTTGGAGGTGTTGTTTTCTCTTATTTTATTATGGCTTCTTAGTGAAATATCTTAAGATGTAATTCTTTCGTGCTTGACTAAAGTAAGGAAATGTGCTGATTTGTTGAAGGGAGGATTTGTGCTGCCACGTCTGTAAGGTGGCTGAGCTTCTGAACTTTTTACAGTTGACTTATGTGCAAGATGAGGAAGAGAACATTCCTATTCATTTACCTGTCAGCAAGCAGCTTCTGGGCCAGAATGAGAATCAGTCTGAAAAGGTATTTGCCATAAGAGAATTATCTTACCCTATGCCTTTCCTTGGAAAAGAGTCATGAAAGCCAGAAAGCCTCACAACTCACCAATGAGCAAGGTCATTTGAGGTCTTTCATACTTACTTATTACTGGCCCTCTTTTTTGTTGTTGAATTTTTTTTTAACCTTGGAGCCAAATCATTGTATTACTCACCACTATAGCAAATGCATATTAAAGGAAGACCACTTCTTCACATAGATGTCAACTTTTCTTCACATCAGTTTTACATGTTTGGGGTGAGATTTTGTTGCTTTTATTGTGGTTTTATGTCAGAGACCCAGGAAAACCTAAATCCTGCCTTGCCAATCATCCCAAATCCTGAGGAGACAATGTGCTCAAGGAACAATAGCAAACTTTGAGCCCAAGTACCACTTAGTTAGCATCTGACATACCCAATAACTTACATCATGGGCTTAGTGGTAAAGTGGGCTGGAAAACAGTCTAGGCTTATCTTGTTTCCCTCTCTTAGCCCCAGATCTGAATTGAGGACCTGTGTGTTCAGGCATGGTGTGGAGAGGTGGGGGATGGGGTGGGGTGACTGGACCCCAAGTAAGGACTCCAAGCAGACACGAATAGAAGAGGACTAGTCAGGACCAGGCTGGAAGGAAGGGAGCTTCATCCCTGGATGCTGACCTTTCAGGGCACACCACCTTTGTAAGATACAGACCAGTGAATGCCTTGGGCTCTGTCCAACCAGACTGGTAATTCTTCCTTGGAGGAGGATGGGGAAATATGAAAGGGGTTAAAGCAAAGTCATGGGGAGAAAGGCCATAAGTGTTCTTTTTCTAGTGTTTGCCCATCATTATCATAATCTATAGGACAATACCTTTATTGAATCATTATTTTAAACCAGGCACTGTGATAGATTCTTCTGAGGATGTGTTCATTAAGAAGAATAGGACCCTTTATAAAATTTAAAAATGACCCAGCAATCCTATTGGGCATGGATTTGGGGTAAACATGAATCATGCAAAGCAAAAAAAGGCCTAACGGTACTGTTCGGCATGGAGTTAGGTGAACATGAATCATGCAAAGCAGAGTATGAAAAGGGTTGTGATAGTATCTGAATTATATGGAGTTCCAGAGGAGAGAGATTCTTTTGTTTGGGAAGACTTGTGGCTTTATGAAGGTATACTATTTTATCTGAGCCTTGAAGAATAACTAGAATTTTGATAGAAATGGGCAAGATGAGCCTACTGGAATAGCTTGAATAGGGACTAAAAAAGCATTGTGTGTTTGATAGAATGGTGAATTTCAAATGGGCTGAAGTCAAATGGCTAGTAAATGGAGCAGCCAGGACTGGATGCTGGTTGTTAAGATTTTCTGTGTAATGCTCTTTCCAGCTCTACCATACTTCTTGCAGGCCAGGGTATTAACCTGTTGGACAGGAAGCCATACACATCTTCTTCAGCCATAAACTCATCTTTATGAGTCTTTTCTCCTTTGTCTCCTTCTCCAGATTAACTCGTAGAGAAGCACATTTGTTAAGTATGATGATGACCCCATTCCCTTCATGCTCGTCATACCCAGAGAATCAACTCACTAATTCTACCCTCTCTTTTCTCTTTACCATGTAGATGGCAGACCTTTCATTCCTAAGAAAAAACAAGAAATACATAAGTGAAACAGTGTGTGGTCTGCTTTGATGCTTGGATGAAACAGTCACTGTAGGCATTCCTGATACAAGTGTCTAGAGCTATGGAACTCCACCCATTAGTGTCCAAGGCTTAGAGTGGGACAGCTCCAGGGAGGATGATCAACCTGTCTCCAGAGCAATGTGGGGATGGGGGTTGAGGAAGTAGGGGTTGAATGGAGGAGTTTGGAAATTGGGATGGATGAGGATTAAGGATTTGAGGAACATGGGTGTGAGTGGAGGCTTTCAGAAGGCATCCCTTTGAAAAAGAGATGAGCACAGGTCATAGATTTCTTAGAGTTCACTTTTTTCAAAGCCTTTTCAACCCTTTCCAGAAAGTCTGCAGATAAAATGACTTTGTATCTGTTTATGTGGTTCTGTCTTGGTAATCTGGGCAGTCTAGGTAGGTGCCAAGAAATTTTGGACTTTAAAATTACTTATGGAGCCATGGCCATGTGACAACCCAGAACAATGAGATCTGTGTTCCTCCTGTTCTCTGTATGTGCAACCTGTCCCTGGGGTTCATCCTCTTCCCAGCACAAAGGCTGTGAGGGGGAACTCCGCTGTCAGCCCACAAGATAAAGCCTTCACACCAAACACTTTTCTTAGAGCTCACTTTATGTCCTTGTTTCTCAGGTAGTAGATGAAGGAGTTCAGCATGGAGGTGACCACCATATACATCACTGAAGCCAGCAAATTCTTGTCAGCTGAATGGGAGGATGAGGGATTCAGGTAGACACCTGTGATGGTCCCATAGAAGAGGATGACTACAGTGAGGTGGGAGCCACAGGGAGAAAAGGCTTTTTGTGTGCCCTGGGAAGATGGTGCCTTAAGTATGGCAGATACAATGTGGATGTAGAAGATGAGAATGGCAAGGAAGAGGAGAGGACAGTCAAGCCCCCCACCAGCAGAATCATGGACTGGTTGAGTTGGGTGTTGAGACAGGAGAGCTGGAGCAAGGGAACAAGGTCACAAAAGAAGTAAGAGATGTTGCTGACACAGAACTCCAATCGAGCCATGAGGAGGGAGTGGAAGCTGGCAGTGAGCCAGCAACTCCCCAACATCAGGGCACAGATTTGTAAACTCATCATAGTGGAGTATTGCAGGGGTGGCAGATGGCCACATAGCGGTTATAAGCCATTGCCATCAGGAAGAAGTAGATCTCGGCTAGGCAACTGCCATAGGATATGGACTGAGTCTGCACCTGGATTTTCTTAAGCATCTTGGGGACTGTGGTGGAGATGAAGCAGAAAACCACCAGAGAGAGATTGCTGAGGAAGAAGTACATGGGTGTATGGAGGTATGAGTCTGAGCCAGTGGTCAGGATGATGAGCAAGTTTCCTGCTGCCTGATCAGGTACGT
This sequence comes from Lyroderma lyra, assembly GCA_004026885.1. Lineage (NCBI taxonomy): Eukaryota > Metazoa > Chordata > Mammalia > Chiroptera > Megadermatidae > Lyroderma > Lyroderma lyra. The sequence goes on along the minus strand of PVJL010003580.1, from coordinate 18,716 downwards.
ACATGATCAGGAAGAGCCCAAAGATCAGCTCTTATATCTCGAGCAGGCTAGAGAGCCCTAGGAGGATGTACTCTGAGGCACTCATGGGGTTTCTTCTCTCTATGGTAGACTGGTCCTGCTGGGAGATCAAGACCAGGTACAAGCTTTGTACAGGGTGGAGGTGGCCATGCTTCCCATCATCTCTCGCACAGTCTCTCAACTCACATCTGGCCTCATCTCTGTGTTCATTTGGTACAAATCCCAAAGAATGCCTTCTGTCTACCAAAGGAAAGTCCTGTGGTTCCAGCAGACCTCAAATTCAGGGTTTTAATTATTTCACCACCAAAATGCTGCTGATACTAAACCCCACAAAACCCCATCTTGCATTCCCCCAAGAAGAATCCTTGTGACATATGGCCAGGTACTCAGTGGTGTTGACAATGAGGGTGGGGCTAAGGGTGTTTTAGCCCCCCAACTTTTCATCATACTCTGATTCTTTGATAGGAGCAACTGATCTTGTCTCAATATTAAGTAAAGAGCTATATAGAAATATAGTTTCTTTCTATTCCTGATAAGATTGCCATCTGAAGTTCCTTTCTCTACAGAATTCTGAACCACAGTGACACATCTGCATATGTGGAACAAGGGGGTATTATTTTTATATACTCTCCTTCCCCTTGAATATTTTGTTTCCCCTTGTCTCCCCCCTGCCACACACACACACAGAGCTCAGGGCTCAGGGTGCTCCATTTGCCACACATCACCCACTGCCTCTGGGCCACCTTGGTTCTGGTGATGATGCTGTGGGGTGGTGGAGGTCAGGGCAAACCTGGACAGAAGAGCCTGCTAACTGGGGCAACTCAGCCAGCTTTTCTGTCTGTACTTACCTAGGAAGGGACTCAACTCTGGAGAGTAAATCACAGAGTTGGCAGCTGGGCAACATGAGGACCTTACTAAATTGGATTTCAAAATAGTTCAGCGGAAGCTCAATTGAAGTTTCATTAGATATAATATTAATTGTTTTTTCACTGCTTCACAAGACTTAGTTGGGATTTGGGTCCTATGAGAGTATAAATCAGAGAGAGGGAGGGAAGAAGGAACTGGAGTTAGTGTGCTGACTAGGGATCGGGGAATAGCTGACTGAGGAAATCATTCTGGAGAAGCTATGGGGCGGGGTGATGGCCCACCTGTGAACTGGGCAGAGAGTAATAAGGGGGAAACTGTCATGGGAGACTGACTTTGCCTACACTGCCACTTTGCTGAGGTAGAGCCTGCACGGAGAAAAAGAATTTTAGGTTATGGTGGGAATGAAGAGTTTGGCTATGCAGCAGGTCCCAATGGAGTTCTTTGCCTGTGTTGAAAGCTATTTCGTATGGAAGACAAATGGATCATTTTGAATTAATGTTTTACTGATTTTTTTTTTTAAGGATTCAAGCATTTGGCAATTCAGAGGTAGAAAGCTGAGTAAAAGACAACCATAAGATAGAAATCCAGGAGACTAACAAGAGAGAAATCTATTTGGTGAAAAGTAAAAATGAAGGGAAACATATTTAATATGACTGAGATCTTCATTTGCTCATTTCTATTAAAAGAGCTCTTTATTGGGTGATGTGAAAGGTAAGAAAACAATAAAGAACATTGTTCTCATTCCCAAGAAACTTCCAGTCAAATGTAAAACTTTTGCTTAGGAAACAACCCTTAGCCTAGGGAGCTGACATTTATTGAGCACCTCTGTGTGTCATATACAGAGCTAGGCAAGTGCATATTCTTGTATTTAATTTAATCCTCAACAATGTTTATAAGATAGGCATTTATTATTCTTATTTTCCAGATGGGAAGGTTTAAATAATTTCTCCAATGACAATCAAAGACCTGGATTTGATTCCAGGTCAATCTGATTTCAAAGCAGTGCTCCCTCAATTTTACTGCTTTGACTGAAGAAGTACGGCTGGGTAAACGTCACCCCGGGGTATCAGAGTAAATGGATGAAGGGTTACCGGAGTGGCCCATGTTGAGACAGGAGAAAGGGAATGTAGAGCAGAGGCATGGTGGGAAGGAGCCATCTAGTCTGAGGAGAGAGGACTTGTTTGTGTGGCTGTGCATAGATTCTGAGACTGACAAAAGCATGTGAAGGGGAGTAGTAGTGTGTGCGGTGACCAAAGCTCTGTCCCTTCCTTGATTATATTGTTTTCAAACCTGGGTGCCTCCATTCTCTCTTTTCCTTCCAATCCTCCCACTTCACCTGAATCTGGAAGAAGAAAAATGTCTTTTTACTACTTCCCACTTGTTAGGAAAATACTCTTCCCAAGTACTCCTATTTTAAGAAAACCAAAGATAAGAGAGTCTAACTTAGGGGAGATTCCCCACCCCCAGCTTCTAGATCATTCCTGCCAGCATACAGACATGTCCCAGGTTAAAAATTCCACTCTTCACCCAAATTCCCCTCTAGCTGTCAGCTCATTTCTCTATTTCCCCTTTTCACAAAAGTCCTCAAAATGTGGTCAGGACTCACTCTGCAGTTCCCTTTTCTGTATTCTCTCATGAGCCCCTTTTGCAGGCTTCCCCATCAAACCATGAAATGTGCCTTGTCAAGGCTGCCGTGGCTGTGCCTGGGTTAGCTCTCAGGCTCCATCTTACCAAAGCCAATGGGCCAGAGTTGGCACAGTTTGGGCACTCTCTCCTTCTTCACACATGTTCTTCCCTTGGTTTTGAAGCACAGTGTTGGCACCTCACCTACCTCGCTGATAGCTCACCCTTGGTGTCCTTTGCTCATCCTCATCCTCCTGATCTCCAGCTGTTGGGATGCCTCATTGACTCCTTGAGCTCCATCTCTTCTCTATTTACACTCATTCCTTAAGTGGTCTCATTACTCCCAAAGCATTAAATACCATTCAAATTCCTATCTCCAGTTTGGGATCTTTCCCTTGAAGTTCAAACTTACTTGCATCTAACTGCCTACTCCCTTTATCCATTTGGATGTCTAACAGGCATCTCAAACTTGTCCAGAACTCTCTTGCTGATTCTCCCCTCCTACACCTGCTGCTTTCTCAGTCAGCCCCATCTTATTCTTCTAATTACTCAAGCGAAATCCTTGGTACCATCCTTAACTCCTCTTTTTTCCTTTTTTTTTTTTTTTTTTTTTTTTTTTTTACTGTCTTCATCCAGTATGTTAGCAAATCTTGTCATCTCTACCTTGAACACATATCCAAAATGGGACCACTTTCGGTGTTCACTGCTACTTTCATGGCCCAAATAATCATTATTTCCATCCAGATTATTGCAATAGTCTCTTAACTGGGCTCCCTGCTTCTGTCCTTGCCCTACCTCCAACAATCTCTTTCTACATAGCAACCAGAGTGAACATTAGAAAATGTAAGTCAGACCATGTTACCTCTCTGCTCAGAATCCTCTAATGGCTTCCTCTTTCACTCAGAACAGAACCCAAAGTCTTTTCCTAATTCTGCAGTGCTGTGCAGGACCCAGACCTCTGTTCTCTCCCTGATCATACATCCTGTTGTCTCCTCACTTTCAGTATGTTGGCCACAATGGCCTTCTCATTGTTCCTGGCCACATCAGGCATGGGCATTTTTACTTGTTACCCCTACTACTTGGAATTCTCTTCCTTCAGTCCTTTACTTCATTCTGATTTCTGGTCAAATGGTGTCTCTCTTCAGGGTTTACGCGCTGCCACCAATCTGAAATAGTGCTCTAGTGCTCCTGCCTGTCTTCTCCCTTATTTTGCTTTGTTTTTATTCTCAGCACCATTTATCTATTCATCTATCAGTATCTCTCTCTCTCTCTCTCTATATATATATATATATATATATCTATCATCTGTCATTCTGTTTCTCTAGCATATAAGCTCATGAGACCAGGAACTTTATTTTTATGTATTATTATATTCCCAGTTCCTAGAACCATGCCTGGACTATAGGAGATACTTGGTAATTTTATGCTGTTGTTGAATGAATGAATATCTGTTTTTAATATTCCCCTTGTGACTTATGTCTTTGAGATTGGGTGAGACCTTAAAGATAGTCCTCCTTCACCTGGTATTATCCTAGTGTCTCTCAAGCATCAATCATATTTACTTATCACCTGTATTAGTTTCCTTAATACTGTTATTTAATTTACTAACTTTGTTAATTGAAATTCATTTATTAAATTTTTTTTGTACAACATGATACATAAAGAAAGTATCACATTGAATTTTATCTAGATACCATTACCTGCAGAGAGTTCTGAGTCTGAAACCTACTTTTTCTTGGTTGAGAAAGGAGAATGTAAAGTTGTAGAGAGGAATGAGGAAAATAGTACCAATCTGGATATTTTTCTAAAGTAGTTCAGAGGGTTGAGAGAGAACTCAAAAGGGAATCATTTTCCCAATATATGATTTGATGCTATTTGTCTCCATCTCTGTAAAGTACTTACTGCCAACTTTCAGACCCCCATAGGACAGACTCCACACTGTAGGAAACACTGCAGTAATCCATACACACCTGGACTCAGACACCTATTTGTTTAGGTCTGAGTTCTCTTCCTGATCCTCGGACAGCCAGCATATGGATTGACCTTATTTTCCTGCTTCAATGGCAGCAGTTCTGCATCTCTTTCTGATGAGCACCACAGCTCTGGGGTTTGTGTTGGCTGAAACATTGGACTTATTTTATGAAAGCCCAAGAAGTGGAGAAAATGTTCGTCTTTGATTTGGGGTTTCTCTTGTTTAATTTTCTCCTGTATTATTTTATCAGTGATTTAGCCATAATTAACTCTGCTTAAGCAATTTAGAATAGGAAACAAATTAAAATATAGAAATTAAAACTAAAAATAGAATAAATGATGTAGAAAAAGAAAAATAATTAAGCAGAAATCTGATAATTGATTCTTTGAAAAAGAATTGATAAATACTATTAATTTTGATAAATGAGATTGAAAATGAAAATGAAGTCACAATTTGGAAAATACACTTAACAGCTAGTACACAAGATTCACATTTAAGCTGAATATTGTTTTCCATTATAAGCTAATACATTTTTATCAAATAAAAAATGGCTACTTACAAATATATGAAATATCCCCAAAGGTGCAAAAAGAATTAGAGAAGTGAATATACTAATAGTGAAAGACATCTAAAAGGGCACCTGACACCAGTGAAGAAAATTTTATGACTTTCTAAGAACCAATAATTAATTCAGTAATAAAAAACTTAAAAATTAGAACATTATGACATATTAATAATCTGTAAAATGAATAGAGTAATACCTGCTTAAAGGGGTTGTTGTCTGAATTACATGAGAAAATACCCATAACGTATGCAGAACATTGCATTGCATATAGAAAGGTCCCAGATAACTTGGCTATTATTATTATTACAATTATTATTAAATTCCTTTTTAGAGGCAAATATGATTTTTAACCCAAAACAAAGACAATGAAAGGAATATTTTAGACCAATTTCACTTATAAACATAGATGCAAATGCCCAAAATAAAATATCTGCAAACTAGAAAAATAACACATGAAAAGAATTATCTGTTAAACTTAAAGAACTCTATTAACCTAGTTTATCACAAACAAAATATCAAAATAATGTAATTAGATACAGATAGAACATTCAGATAAATTTATCATCACGTTATAGATTAAAACTCTGAAAACATTAAGAATATTTTTTCTTACTATTGTAAACTGTGTATTTAAAAAAACAAGAGTCAACATCATGTTTTTGAAGACTTAAACTTTCTTCCTAAAAAGAACAAGATATGGGTATTCCTTATTTAATCTTTTACTAGAAATGCTGGTAACGACTACCTGAAAAAAAAAAAGAACTAAAAACATAACTTTTTGCAAAAAAATTATCTCATGACTAAGCTATTAAAAAAATAAAGTCATTGCTAAAAATAAAATTAGGTGAGCATAATTGTAGGGTATGAGAGCACACAAAAATCAGTAAATCAGTACATTGCTTACTGACATACCAAAAAAAATGGAAGGAATGAGAAAAGTGATTTCATTACCCTTGATAAAACTAACGATTTGGATTTTAATTAAATTTGGAAAATTATAAAGCAAAGGAACATGTGAGATATAAATAGGTTCTAATTGAAAGGTTTAATATATTTATATGATTATGCTTTCTAAGTAAGTGTATAGATATGGAGTTTTCTTTTTATTTTTTTAATTTGCGGGGGGAGGGGAGGTATGTGGGTAGTACCCTGGCCGGGAAGCAACCCAGGCTGCAGGGCCGACAGTGCCAGTGCCAAAGCCCTAAGCCACTACACCACCAGGGAACTCCAAGTGTATAGATATGTTGTTATTAATAATAAATTAATAAATACACACTCTATGTGTGTATTTATTAATGGGTACTGTATTAAGTACTTAAATAATAGCTTTTAAATTCTACCCAAAATTCTGTAGGTAGGTACTATTGTCTAATTTACAGAGTTTTACAGAGATTAAATGAATGTATGTAAGTGTAGGAATTTTATTTTTGGGACCTTAGATTGGGAAACAAATCAGATGGAAAAAGAGGATGATTTGTTCAAAGATATTTGTTGAAACATTATCCCCAAGTTAAAAAAAGTTTTAAAACAACCCAATTAATAGAATAGCTTTGCAGCTATGATGTATCAATGCAATGGAATATTATACAGATATTAAAAATGAAAGAATGTTTCAATATCTGGGTATTTGTGATGTAGAACAGGCATGTACAACCTGCGGCCCAGGATGGCTTTGAATGTGACCCAACACAAATTCTTAAAACATCATGAGATTTTTTTGTGACCTTTTATTATTATTTTTTAGCGTATCAGCTATTGTTAGTATTGGTGTATTTTATGTGTGGCCCAAGACAGTTCTTCTAGTGTGGCCCAAGGAAGCCACTGCTGAGTAGACTTTAAAAGCAGAATATAATATAGCATGTATGTACAGATAACATCTCTGTCAGAATGTTTGTTCATCTGCCAATAAAAATACTAATTTGGAAGGTAATGTGAACAGTTTGAAGTTTAATTTCACTAGTTGCTAAGTTGCTTACATTCAACATGGTGTAAAAATTGGACCATTGTAGGCAGTCACCTGCTCTGCTTCTCAGCCTATCTTGGCACCAGCAAACATTTTCAGATATCTTTGCCAAGAATAAGAGTTAGAAAAGGTTGAAATTACTGGATAGGCCTCCGTAGTCAGGAATGAGGGCAGAGGCTGGGAGAGGTTGTCTAGGAATCTAATCCTGTGTGATTTTAGGATATCTATACCCTGCTTTCTTGTCTGTAAAGTGATGGGGTTGGATCCCTGCATGATTTCCAAGGTCCCCTACAGGTCTTTGGTTCTGCTTGTCTTTGAGAAGTGGAGGAGGAGGATGAGATGTCTTTAGGCTTATACATTTGGGGGCATTGAGAGAGGAATGTCTCCTCCAGCTTCCATTTAGCACTGACTTGTCTACTTGGTCTGATTTCTGTCAACCTTGCCCAAGGAAACTGCCTCCTTCTGAGTTGTTTCTTTTTGCTAAGGAGTGGGCAGACAGCTCACAAGTCGAGCCAGAGACACAACTCTGGGCCCTTGTGGAAGGCAAGATGAAGAGCAAGTCTGTGGAAGAAAGACAGAGTAAGAAAGGAGGCTGAGAGCAGCACTCCATTCCCTGATTCTTGGGTCAAGGAGGGGTGTGTGGGCCTCACCCTTAGATTATTTGCAGGGTTGATCTTTGCCTCTAGGTAGTCATACCCAATGGGCATTGTTAAAAATAAACATGTGCTAATATTGTATGTCAAATGTAATTGAAAAATAGAAAGTCTCAAAAGAAAATAAATAAATAAACATGCAGTAATTGCATTGGGTCTGGTTGGGCCTAATTCTCCTGGGCTCCAGATACATCATCTCCTTAGGGTTTTTCTACTGGAAAGTTACTTCTTCCACTGTTTTGTTACTTTTATCTACAGGGGAAATCTTAATATTTTCTTACTTTTAATTTCTATTCCAGGGAATTTATCTTGTTTATTCAATCAGATCAGAACTCCAATGTTCATCTTGATGGTCATTTTAAAAAACTGTAATAAAATGCACATAACATCAAATTTAGCAATTGAACCATTTTAAAGTATATGGTTCAGTAGTGTTAACTACATTCATACTGTGTGTAACTAATCTCCAGAATTCTTCATATTTCCAAACTGAAACCCTGTACCTATAAAATACTTGGTCATTCTCCCAGTCCCTGACAACTACCATTCTACTTTTCTATGTTTCTATGAATTTGACTACCTCATATAAGCAGAATTATATAGTATTTGTCCTTTTGTGACTGGATTATTTTACTTAGCATAATGTTATCGAAGTCCATAAATTTTGCAGCATATACCAGGATTTTCTCCCTTCTTTAAGGCCAAATAATATCCCATTATGTAGATGTAGTGCATCTTTTAAATCTGTTCATCCATTGATGGACACTTGGGTTGCTTCCACCTTTTGGCTATTGGGACTAATGCTACTGTGGACATGGGTTTACAAATATTTGTTCAAGTCCCCACTTTTAATTCTTTTGGGTATATACCCTGAAGCGGAATTTCTAGATCCTGTAGTTGTTCTATTTTTTATTTTTTGAGGAACCACCATAGTGTTTTCATAGCAGATGCACCAACTTTACATTCCCACCAGTAGTGTACAGGGTTCCAATTTCTTCACATTCTCACCAACATTTATTTTCTGTTTTTTTTTCTTATTAAAGTTTATTAGGGACAAAGAAGTGAATATGCAGAGGGAACATCAATTAATATAAAACACGTGTGGAACATTGGGAGAGTCACAGACCACGGTGTCAGCAAAAATATGTGAGGATGGTAGGGATGCTATGACTTGGATGCCTCTACAAATGAGTTTGTGGTTAAGGAGCTAAACCTTTGTCTTACTAGAGGGAACTCAGTGCACCAGCAGAAGTTCAAAGCGGGTGAATTCAGGAGAATTCAGGTCTCCAGGAGAGATGTGATGCCAGGTTCCTGAGATTTCTTCCTAATTGCGAATTTTGGTTTCTGCTCATTTCTTCCCTCTGTTAATAATTTCATTTTTAATTTCTATCCCAGCAGTGTGGAACATCAATGTATAAACACCTCATCAGGATGGGCAGTGTACTCTTTGTAATTAGTGTATATAACATGGAGGGAAGTGGAGTGGGTATATACAGTGTAGTAGTAACTATCCATTAAGATAGTACTACTAGTATATATATTATAGTAATAACTATCCTAATGGATAAGAGGTGGTGTCTCATTGTGGTTTAGATTTGCATTTCCCTAACAATTAGTTCTGTTGAACATGTTTATGTGTACTTGTTGGCCATTTGTATATCTTTGGAGAAATGTCTATTAAGTCTTTTGCCAATTTTTAAATCAGGTTTTTAAAAAACTGTTAAGTTGGAGGAATTTTTTATATATTCTGGATATTAACCTATTATCATGTAAATGATCTATATGTATTTTCTCCCAGTCTATAGGTTGCATTTTCACTTAGTTGATTGTGCTCTTTGATGCACAGATGTTTTAAATTTTGATGTTCAGGTGATTTAGCTTTCTTTTGTTTCTTGTGCTTTTGGTGTCATATCCAAGAAGTTATTGCCAAATCCAATGTCATGAAGATTTCTCCATTTTCTTCTAGTAGTTTTATAGTTTTTAGCTCCTATATGTAGATATTTGATCCACATTCAGTGAATTTTTGTATATGGTATAAGGTAAGGGTCCAACTTCATTATTTTGCTTGTGGATATCCAGTTTTCCCAGCACCATTAGTTGAAAAGACTATTCTTTCCCCATTGAATGAATGGTCTTGTCACCTGGTTGAAAATCATTTGATCATATATATGCGGATTTATTCTGAGCTCTCTATTCTGTTCCATTGGTTTATATGTCTGTCTTTATACCAGTACCACATTGTTTTGATTACTGTAGCTTTGTAGTAAGCTTAAAATCAAGGAGTGTGAGACCTTCAACTTTATTCTTTTTCAAGATTATTTTTGCTATTCAGGGTCCCTTGAGATTCCATATGAATTTTAAGATGGATTTTTCTGTTTCTGAAAACAAATGCCATTTGAAATTTAACAGAGCTTGCATTAAATCTATAGATTGTTTTGGGTAGTGTTGACATTTAACAATAAGCCTTCCAATCAGTGAACATTGGGTCTCTTCCATTTCTTTAATTTCTTTCAGCAACTTTTTATAGTTTTAAGTATACAAGTCTTTTACCTCCTTGATTAAGTTTATTCTTAACTATTTCATTCTTTTTTATGCAATCATAAATGGATTGTTTTCTTATTTTCCTTTCAGACCATTCATTGTTAATGTATAAAAACACAACTGACTTTTTAATGTTGATTTTATACCTTTCAAGTTTGATGAATTTGTTTAAGAGTTCTAATATAATTTTGTGGTATCTTTAGGGTTTACAACATATAATGTCTTTTCATCAGTGAAAAGAGACAATTTTATTTCTTCCTTTTAAATTTGGATGCCTTTTATTTCTCTTTCTTGCCTAATTGCTGGGGCTAAGACTTCCAGTATAATGTTGAGTAGAAGTGGTGAAAGTGGGCATCCTTGCCTTACTCCAGATCTTAGAGGAAAAGATTTTAGTTTTTTACTGCTGAATATAATGTTAGCTATGCCCTTGTCATACATGACCTTTATTATGTTGAGAAACATTCCTTCTATACCTAATTAGTTGAAGGTTTTTGTTGTGAAAAGATGTTGAATTCTGTCAAATGCTCTTTTTTTCTTTTTTACATCTGTTGAGATGATCAAATGACTTCCCCCTTCATTCAGTTAATGTGATATATCACATTGATTGATTTGCTTATGTTGAACCATCCTTGCATTCCAGGGATAAATCCCACTTGATCATTGTATATAATCCTTTTAATATGCTGTTGAATTTGGTTTGCTAGTAATTTGTTAGAATTTTTGCATTTATGTTTATCAGGGATGTTGGCCTGTAATTTTTTCTTATCAGGATAATACTGGCTTCCTAAAATGAGTTTGAAAGTGTTCCCACCTCTTTGATGTTTTTGAAGAGTTTGAGAAGGATTGGCATTAATTCCTCCTTAAATATTTGGTAAAGTTCACAAGTGAAGCCATCTGGTCCTGGTCTTTTCTTTGTTTAGAGATTTTTTATTATTGGTTCAATCTTTTTACTAGTTGTATGTCTATTCTGGTTTTATATTTCTTCATGATTCAGTCTTGGAAGGTTATACGTTTCCAGGAATTTATCCATTTTTTTCTAGGTTATCCAATTTGCTGGTGTATAATTGTTCATAGAAGTCTCTTATGAAACTTTGCATTTATGAGGTATTAGTTGTGATGTCTCATCGTCCATTTCTGATTTTATTTTTGGAGACTTCTTTATTCTTAGTCTTGTTAAGGAATTGTCACTTCTTTTTATCTTAAAAAAAAAGTTAGTTTTGTTGATTTTTCTATCATCCTTTTGGTCTCTATTTCATTTATTTCTGTTCTGATCTTTATTATTTCCTTCCTTCTGCTGACCTTGGGCTTAGTTTGTTGTTGTTTTCTATTTCCTTAAGGTATAAAATGAGGTTGTTTATTTATGGTCTTCTTTCTTAATGTGAACATTTATCACTACAAACTTCGCTCTTATAACTGCTTTTGCTGTATCCCATAAACTTTAGCATATGGTATTTCCATTTGCATTTGCTTCAAGATATTTTTTTTTTTTATTTTTCTAATGATTTCTTCTTTGACCCTTGATAGTTAGGAATATGTTGTATAATTTACAGACAGGTGAATTTTCCAGTTTTCCTTCTGTTATTAATTTTTATTTTTATACCATTGTGATCATAAAAGATGTTTGATATGACTTCAGTCTTCTTAAATTGGTTAAGACTTTTTTGTGATCTAATGTGATCTGTCCTGGAGAATTCTGTGTGCACTTGAGAAGAATGTCTATTCTACTTCTTTTGAATGCAATGTTCTGTTATGTCTGTTTGGTACATTTGGTCTAAAATCTAGTTCAAGCACATTATTTCCTTATTGATTTTCTGTTAGGATGACCTATTCATTGTTCAAAATGGGGTGCTGAAGTTCTTTACTATTATTTTATTGCTCTTTATTTATGCTTCCAGATTTGTTAATACTTGCTCTGATGGTGGGTGCATATATAGTTACAAATGTATGTCCTCTTGATGAATTGACCCTTTATCATTATATAATGGTCTACTTTGTCTATTATTTCAGTTTTTGACTTGAGTCTTATTTTTTAATCCATTTAGCCTCTATGTCTTTTGATTGGAAATATAATTCATTTCCTTATTTTTTAATTATTATTTTTATTTTTCAACTGCAGTTGACATTCAGTATTATATTAGTTTCAGTGATACAGCATAATAGTTAGACATTTATATAGCTTGTGAAGTGATTCTTTATATAAGTCTAATACCCATTTGACACCAGAGTTATTACAATACTATTAACTATATTGCCTATGCTGTATGTTACATCCCTGTGACTATTTTGTAACTGCCAATTTGTGCTTCTTAATCCCTTCAACTTTTTCACGCAGCCCCCAAACACTCCCACCTGGCAACCATCAGTCTGTTCTCTGTATCTATGAGTTTTTTTCTATTTTGTTTGTTCATTCATTTATTTATTTATTTTGATTTATTTTGTTTTTTATTTTTTGTTTGGATTCCACATATATGTGAAATCATATGGTATTTGCCTTTCTCTGTCTGATTTCATTTAGCATAATACCTTCTAGGTCCATCCTTGTTGTTACAAATGGTAAGATTTCATTATTTTTTATAGCTGAGTAATATTCTATTTGAATATTACTTTATGATATCTTCCTTATCCAGTCATCTGTTGATGAGCACTTAGGTTGCTTTCATATCTTTGCTATTGTAAGTACTGCTACAGTGAACATAGAGATGCATATGAGGGTTGTCCAAAAAAAAAATCTAGCCATAAATGCCTCTATTTTTCATATTACATGGCTAGATACTTTCCAGACAGTCCTTGTATATCTTTTTGAATTGATGTTTTGGATTTCTTTGGATAAATACCTAGAAATGGGAGTGCTGGGTCATATAGTAGTTTACTCCTAATTTTTTGAGAAACCTCCATACTGTTTTCCATAGTGGCTGCACCCATTTGCAATCCTAGTGACAGTGCATGAGGGTTTCCTTTTCTTCACATCCTCACCAACACTTGTTTGTTGATTTTTTTATGGTAGCCATTCTGTCACATTTGAAGTGATAATGTCATTGTAGTTTTAATATGCATTTCTGATTATTAGTGACATTGAGCATTTTTTCATATGTCTGTTGGCCACCTATATGTCCTCTTTGGAGAAATGTCTATTCAGGTCCTCTGCCTATTTTTTAAAAATTGGGTTTGTGTGTGTGTGTGTGTGTGTGTGTGTTAAGTTGTATGAGTTCCTAATATATTTTGGATATTAACCTTTTATTGGGTGCATCATTGACGAATATCTTCTCCCATTCAGTAAGTTGTGTTTTGTTGATGGTTTCTCTTGCTGTGCAAATTTTTTTTAAATTTAATGTGTCCCATGTGTTTATTTTTTCTTTTGTTTCCCTTGCCTAAAAAGATGTATCAGGAAAAAATACTACTAAGAGCAATGCCAGAGAGTTTATTGCCTATATTTTCTTCTAGGAGTTTTATGGTTTTGGGTGCTACATTTAAGTCTTTAATTCATTTTGAGTTTATTCTTGTATATGGTATAAGAAGGTGGTTTGGTTTCATCTTATTTTTTGCATGTATATGCCCAGTATTCCCATTTATTGACAAGATTGTCTTTATTTCAGTGTGTATTATTGCCTCCTTTGTCATAGATTAAGTGACCATATAGGCATGGTTTTATTTCTGGGCTCTCTATTCTCTTTTATTGATCTATGTGTCTGTTTTTATGCCAGTACCCTGCTGTTTTGATTACTTTAGCTTTATAGTATAGTTTGATCTCATAGCATGATACCTTCAACTTTGTTTTGCTTTTTCAAGATTGCTTTGACTATTTAGGATCTTTTTTGGTGCCATATAAATTTTAGGATTATTTATTCTAGTTATGTGAAAAATGCCATTGGCATGTTGATAGGGATTGCATTGACTCTATAGATTGCTTTGGGTACAATGGACATTTTAACAATGGTGTTATAATTCTTTCTATCAGTGAGCATAGTATGTACTTTCATTTATTGTATCTTCTTTGATTTCTTTCTTCAATGTCTTATAATTTTCTGAGCATAGGTTTTTTTACCTCCTTGGTTAAATTTATTCCTAAGCATTTAATTTTTGATGCAATTGTTTTCTTAATTTCTCTTTCTTAGAGTTCATTATTGGCATATAAAAATGCAACCAATTTCTGAATATTAATTTTGTATTCTACTTTAGTGAATTCATTAGTTTTTTGGTGGACACTTTGGAATTCCGTATATATAGTATCATGTCATCTGCAAATAATGACAGTTTTACATCTTCTTTTCAAGTTTGGATACCTTTTATTTCTTATTGGTGTGACTATGACTTCCAATACTATGTTGAATAGAAGTGGTGAAAGTGGACATCCTTGTCTTGTTCCTGATTTTAAGGAAACCTCTTTTAGCTTTTCACCATTGAGTATGATGTTAGCTGTGTGTTTATCATATATGGCCTTTATTATGTTGTGGTATGTTCCCTCTATTCTCACTTTGCTGAGAGGTTTTTATCATAAATGTGTGCTGGATTTTGTCATACTTTTTTCTGCTCTATTGATAGGATCATATCACTTTTATCCTTCTTTTTTTTTTATGTGGTGTATCCTGTTAATTGATTTTCAGATATTGAACCAACTTTGCATCCTAGGAATAAATCCCACTTGATCATGGTGTATTATCTTTTTAATGTATTGCTGAATTTAGTTTGCTAATATTTTATTGAGGATTTTTTCATCTATGTTCATCAGCAATTTTGGCCTATAATTTTCTTTTTTTTGTAATATCTTTGCCTGATTTTGGAATTGATTTCTAGTTGCATACTATTGTGATCAGAACGCATGCTTGAGCTTTTCATTTTTTGTTTACAGGGAATCTCTTTTTTTTTCCCTTTCACTTTTAGTCTCTGTGTGTTTTTGGGTTAGAGATAAATCTCTTGTAGGCAGTATATAGATGGGTCTTGGTTTTTGGGGGGTTTTTTGTTGTTGTTGTTGTTTTATCCTCAAACTGAGTTCTATGCTTTTGTCTTTTAAATTCTGTAATAGAACAAAATATGGAGTTACAAACCAAAATTGCAATAATACAGGTTTTTATATTTACCTTTACTGGAGAACTATATACTGGGATGCCAAAAACAAGTATACACAATTTAAGAGATGTTATCTATGCATTACTTTTCAAAACCGAACTGAATCACAGTAGCAATTCGTAGTATGATGTTTGCTCAAAAGATGGCATTAATCAAATGAATGCTAGTGTCACCATGTGGCAGGCAGGACAGTCAAAGAAAATGGTGGAGGCACGGTTGTTGTTCAAGGAGCACAAGACCATTTTGAACTGGCATTTGAAATTTGAGAATGTTGTTTGAGTTTTCCCCATGTTCTCTTGACTTAACACTCCTTGACTTCTACCTATTAGGGATCTTAAAAGACATGATTTCGTGTAAAAAAACTGTCTACACTGGCAGTATTTCAGGAAGAAATTGAAAAAGCATGTGCAGTGCTACAAGTGGACACTTTGGCTAATATTGCTCAAGCAGTAGTTTGCCATAATCAAAACTACTTTGAACACCTCTTGTAATTGCAGAAGTCAAACATGACATGTATTCATCTTTTGTTATTGGTATATATTAAGTATTACAATTTTAATATAGTTTTTTCCTTTCTTAAAGTATGTGTAATTTTTTTGGTACTCTCTATATTTTTGTATGGTTTTGAGTTACTGTGTAGGAGAAAGAAAGAGAATTCATTTCTAATAGCCTATTTCAGTACTAAAAGAATGTTCCAGTCCCTGCCTCCTTCCTGAGAGGTATTTTAAAAATTCTGGCTTCTGTCATTGCTAAAGTTACTTCATCTGCATTGGGTTTTATTGATTAAAGTTCCCTAGATAATTTAATGGGTATGAACCTATTATGTGTCTGTCAACTTCCATAGGGCCTTTTCTTTGGTGAATATAATTTCTGAGCATGCAAGTAAGCCTTTTAGGCTATACTTCAGTGAATATAATCTGAGAGAATTGAAACTGCCAAAGAAATCCTGACTTTTAGTGGCAAGCACTAGAGTTATTTCATAATTGCGTGTTCCTTGAGTGAGCTGAGTTTACATTTTCAAACTGCCTGAACTAACCTGATTATAACATGAACTTCCTAAGGTTCATGTGTCAAGTTGAGGTCATTGTTTAATATTCAACAGGGATTATGTCAGCAAAGTATTGCTGTAGGAGAACATCAGATAGTGAAGTCACTGGTAAACTGATTTGAGTTGCAATGTGGTCTACCTGGCTACACGTATTAGCCACCACCTCTGCCTCTGTCTTCTAGGTCTACAACCTTGGAAATTTCGAACTTAGTTCCTAGAAACCTAGTACCCTGGCACTGGGAACATGTAGTATGACACGCCTATGTGATGGAAAGGGAGTTGAGAGTGGAAGGGTGTTGCTTGTGGCCAAGTAAATGAATGACAGATTGGAGTGGGACCCTGGAGTCGGCGTTCCCATGATGATTTCCTCCTAACAATACTGTTCCAAGTGTTCATTCATTTCCTGTATTATGTCACTTCTGGTCTGATCTATCATTTCTTCCTTTCTACTCCTTGCCTTTCCTTGCACAGGAGGTTCATTGGTCACTCTGTGATTGGACCTTCTGTGGCCCTTGACTACATTCTTAGAGGCAATGCTTAGCCTCAGTTTAAAAACTGTTCTGGGTGAAGCTGATGGGAAGCCTGGGCCTTGTGCACTTGACACTGTTATCTTCTGATACCTGTTTTCTACCTCTGGAGGTGGCCCCTGCTTGAAAAGAGCTGATCCAGAAGTCAGACTTGACTCTTTGGCTTATCTTGGAATGCTTACTTAGATTTCTGGCCTGTTCCTTCTTCCTCTGTCTTTCATCCATCTAGACATATCCTCATTCCAACCTAGCAATACTGTGTTGTCTCCATGCATTAACTTTGCCTTCCACAGCTGTGCTGAACTCCATGGAGAGAGATTCAGGCTCTTGGGAGTGGCTTAAAGAAAGCTCTGGAACAGGTGGTGAGGGCAGCATCAGCAATAGCATGCTAGAAGGCAAAGGCTGAGCATAAAAGACCCTCACTGTCATCTGTTTGGATAAGCATGTCTTCCTAAACTCTCTTCCTTTTGTTAGGCATGGTGCTTGATGGTGGAGAAATAAAAACAATTTTACTTCTATCACGATTGCCAGCCGTATTATCTATTAATATCATTCTTCTCAGCACTTTGGTGGTATATGCTCCAGGCAAAAAGGAGGACGGAGAAGGAAAACTAACATTCAGTTTTGTGTGTATTAGAATAGGCGCTTTTTGTGCCCTACTCATGTCATGCAGACAGTTCCCATGCTGAGGGCTTCCTGTATTTTAGGAACTGAGGATGGTCTCTTCCCATTGGCATGTATTTGGCTTGATGAGAGACAGATAGGTGGTGCTAGGTAGTTAATGCCTAAACGAGCAATCCTTCACAAATAAGAGATGGGCAAACATTCAGGCTTTCCTTTTCCTTAACAGTTTTAAGGCACATTCTGTATAATTGATTAGATGGTCTCTTGTAGGCTCGAGCTCCAGTTTTCTACAGTAGTGACCTGCTCATGAACATGCATTGTATTTTCATTTCTATCTTCCTTGAGTCATTTTTCCATCCTCTCAAAATGCTTCCTGGGACCTCCCTTTAAATGAACTATTTATATCCAAATATTGGTCTGGGGATCTGCTTTTGGGGAAAATTCAAGCTAAGAGCCCTATTATGTGCCAGGAGTTTTACATACATTGTCATGTTTACTTCTCACACAAGTCATAAAATATGCATCAAATCCTTTTTAGAGATAAAGGTGTTGAGGTGCAGAGAGGTTAAACAGATACCTCACCAGGATTTGAAACTATGTGTGCCTCCTAAGCCTGTCCTATTTATACCATTGCAACAGCTTCAGGCTTCTACCCCAGGTTGGGGGTCGGGAGACCTAAGATCTGGCTTTAGTTCTTTCTCCACATCAGTGTGTGCCCTTGGGCAGACCCTTGTTTGTTCTTCATCTAAATCTCATTGGTATTCTCACTTCTGGATTTTGCCCAAACTATTCTATTTGCATGAAATCTGATCTTCCAGGTTCTCTCTGGGTCAGATCTCTTGAAGACCACAATCAAGTATAGTGGTTTGCTAGGACTCACAGAACTCAGCAAAGCTTTTATAATTATAGTTATGATTTATTATAGCAAAAGGATACAGATTAAAATCAGCAAAAGTTAAAGGCACATAGGATAAAAAACTTCTAATTTTCCCCTACCAGTGAAGTTGTACTGACAGCCTAGAATGCTTATCTAGTTTTCTTATATTTTTCTCTTCTATTTTCCATCTCTTTATTTCTCTTTTGGAGTGAATTAGTTAACTTCCCATTCCTACCTTTCTATGAAATGTTACATCTCCTGTTGTATTTTTTATTTCCAAGAGTTCCGTATCATTCTGTTCTGATTTAATGTGAGCACATCTCTCAGGTCACTGTGGCTGTTTTCCAAAGCTCCCTTCATACCCCCACACAGCT